>JAJOOH010017044.1:0-15811 GCA_029582605.1 Solanum gracilifrons
CCACAATTTCTTCATCTTCGTGTAATAACCAGTGACATCTAAAGTCCCTTGTACAAGATCGTTGATCTCCTTTTGCAACTGATAGAGTTTACAACCATTAGTCTGGTCATATCTATCTTCCAGCTCATCCCAGAGTTCCTTGGCATTGTTAACATACTGTAAACTGTCGCGCAGATCAGATGATAGGGAATTAAGGATCCATGAAGTCACCATATCATCACACCTCTCCCACTGCATGAAAGAAGGATCTGTAGAAGCCGGCTTAACAACTTTGCCGGTGATGAAACCAGTCTTACTTTTAACAGATAGGGCCCTGAGAACAGCTCGTCTCCAAGATCTGTACCCAGTTCCGTCAAAAACAGCTGGTAATAATGTTGAACCTGCATTCTCAGAAGGATGCAAGTAGAGTGGACTACTGAAATCCAATTGAGTAGGAACAGCAGGTGCATCTCCCATGGATGAAGATTGGAGATTAATTGGGGAGAATCCGAGAAGTGCGAACTAGAAAGAAGAACAAATAGCTGGGTCACAAAATCCCTAAATCGAACTGAGAATCGAAGGATACGCAATACTCACGAAACAATGTGGATGCGGAAAGTAGGAATCATCCCCTGTTGCTCTGATACCATGACAAAATCAACATCATAGGCTGGAAAACATCAGGCTTCCTCCATTGATGGAGGTTTGAAGCTCACGAGAAAATATTCAGAGAGAGAGAGAAAATGGAAAGATATTATTGAGAGAAAACTGAAATTAAACAATACAGGGTATTGTGTATATATATACACATTGTTCAACTAACCAACTTGATCTGACACAATAACAAACTTAACCAACTGATTTGTGAACTCAACTAATTCTATGAACTCTAAAGCTAAACGTGATGAATTAAACTAATTACAAATTAATTGAAAACTAATTGTAATCTCATCACTTCTAATACTACTAGCAATAACATGGAGAAAGCCTACTCCGTCTTTCTTTCACTACTACTCTTGAAGCTCTACTTCTTAGAGACATGCATTAGCAAAAACATAATTGACACAGATCAATCAGCTCTACTTACCTTGAAAGCCAGCTTTACTCTAAGCTCTTCTTATCCCTTAACTCAAAATTGGTCTTCTCAAGCTTCAGTTTGTGATTGGATTGGAGTCACTTGCGGTTCTCGCCACCATAGGGTGACTGCATTAGATATATCCAACATGAACATACTTGGAAACAATATTCCTCCACTTTTGGGAAACCTCTCTTTTCTAATTTATCTTAATCTAAGCAAAAATAATTTACATGGATACCTCCCTCAAGATTTGTCTCGTTTACATCGATTGAAGGTGATGGATCTTGGGTACAATAATTTCAGCGGAGAGATTCCAATGTGGTTTGGCTTCAACTCTGCTTTCATTTCCAAGTTAGAAACTCTGAGTGTTAGAAACAATCGTCTTCAAGGAAGTATCCCCAAGGAGATTGGGAATCTTAAGAATCTAAAGGAGATGATTTTATTCGACAACCAACTTACTGGCTCTATCCCGCTCTCCATTTTCAACATGTCCTCATTGGAAACTTTAGGTCTATCAGGTAATCAATTAACCGGGACTCTTCCTGTAGATATATGCCGCCATCTTCAAAAAATCAAGAGCATTGCAATCATTTCCAATCACCTGAGTGGTCGCATTCCACCTGGTTTGTCCAACTGCACGGAACTGAATGAATTGTCATTATCATACAATAACTTCAGTGGGACCATTCCACCAGAGATTGTAAACTTGGAGAGGCTTGAACTCTTGAATCTTGGGGGAAACAACTTGCAAGGTACTCCCTTCGTCCACTTTTACTTGTATACTATATTAAATATGGATGTTCACTTTTACTTGTTCAGTTTATAAATTAATGGATAATTTGTTACTTAATTCCTAATTTACCTTTGTTACTAACTACTGTCATTTTTCAATGCATTTAACAAATATTGAATTTATTATATTTATTCGATGATATAGTAAAATTGTAACTCTATTTATATTGCTCCTTAAGGATGTGCTAACTACTAAGTCTATTAACAATACTCCTTCCATCCCTCTAACTTGCTCTTAGTTTTCATTTTGACACTTTATCTAACCTTGTTCCATTTTAATTCTCCAACCCTATCATATTATTTTCACTTTATAAACTAGCAACTGGATACAAAGTATATCCATATTCAAAAGCCTTGGCTAATTTCGAAGTTGAGGCTAATGTTTGCAAGTTGGTTGCCGTTTGTTAAAATAACTTGCAGGCATAATTCCAGCAAACATTGGTAATTTGCGAAAGTTGCAGAAATTACAACTTGAGAACAATCAGGTTCGATACCGCACACCATATCCAACTTATCATCACTATGGATGCTTAATTTAAACACCAACAATTTATCAGGTAATTTTCAAGCAATGTAGTCTTGTTTGGTCATCCGGACTAGTACTCCTACATCATGCATAGAATTTGGCTGATTAATTGTTGATATATGAACAGATGCAATGTTTGGTAAACTGAAGCAATCAAGTAAACGTTTTCCGGATACATATACTCTTCAGTCTTCTTTAGGAGTTGTGAAAAATAAAGATGATTTTTTGGAGGTACAAATAATCCTAGATATTTAGTAGAACTTTCTAGAGTTATGTAGAGTAGTACTTTAAGTACTTGATGTATCTAGGAATTGTGTAGATATTCTAGAGAATTGGATATTTATAGTGAAGTATAGAATAATCTAGATTCTTGTTAGATAGTTAGAAGATAAGGTCATCTAGATTTTTCTTGTAGATCTTTCTAGAATAATTTCTAGAAGTATCCCTATACTAGTATAAATAGGGGTGGTCATAGTCATTTATAATCAACTCAAAAGGCAACCCAAGAACAACTCAAATTCAAGAGTCTTCTTCCATAAACAAGTTCTCCTTTCTAGCTTCCTCTTTCTTAGTTGAATCTTCCGATCTTAGTTAACGATCTTAGGCTAGTAGAAGGTTTCCCGATTGTACTTTTCTTTTGCTATTCTCTACAGGGGTTTCATGAAAGTAGTATTTGTTTTATTTAAAAATATTATTTGGACTAGTTTAAGAGTCGCCACTTAATTTTTAAGAAAAATCAAGAAAACTGTTGTTTTCAAAAGACTAAAACAGAAATCTAGTGAAAACTTAAAAAGGGTTCGAGGTTCTTATTAACATTCTAGGAAGGTTTTAAAAGCACCTAGAATTATTTGGCTAAAAATAATTTTAACTTAACTTAAATTGCAAATTGAACTATTTTATAGTTAGGGCCATTTTAAGAGAAGAATATTATCCAAGTGAAGTATTTTGTAAACTTATTTATTTATTCATTTTTTAAGTCAAGTAAGAAACGAATAATTTAGTTACGTAATTAGTTCAAAATGAGTGTCTTTTAGGGATTTGAAAATTTTAAAACCTTAAAATTAATAACAAATAATGACGAGTAAATAAACACAACAAAGAAAGGAGGGAAAGGGATTTGGGCCCAAATCTAGTTTTCCTGTCCGCCTGGGCCAGTATTTGGGCCCATTTTTGTTTTGGGCCTTTGACCCAAATTTTTCCCAGTTTTGTACCTGTCCTAGACTAAATTTCGAAATTTATTTCTTTGGGCCTTAGGCCCATCTTCCACCTGTCCTAAATTCCAACAAGATAATAATAAATGAAATGACAAGGGCTTAGACCCAAAATAACAAAATACAATCTCTTATGAAGATCAGGCCTTTGGCCCAATCTTTTTAATCTTTCGATCTGTTTCAAATTCTTTCATCTTCAGGACCTGTACGTCGATTTTTAATAGGCTAGTCGACTCGGATAAAAGTGGAACATGGGCCTCCGTGGCCCGAGGAAAGATGCGAAGATAGAGTTCGCGAAGACCCAGACAAATTCCACATGCAAACAAAGAGAAGTGCGAAATTAAAAATTTATTTTACAATAATTAAATAGGTCAACAATGAACTGTAGATTAATCCAGAAATTTCGAAATGCAAGGAAAAATGGCATCATTATATGAATGAATACAACTTATTGGGAATCCCACAGAAGGCACAAATGAACTGAACACATTTTTTTTTTTTTAATGAAGGGGCCATATGATCAAATTTCAAGCAATTGATTCAACCTTGAAGAATTTATATAAACCGAGACAACAAAATGACGAATCCCTATCAAACAAAGTTTTGCACCAAACTTTAAATAAAAGAAATCATGACATACAACTGAAAAGAAGTTTATTCCACCAATCATGGAAACGTACATCCCATATTAAAGAATTACTATGAACTAAATAGGATAAATGAGATTACTACACTTTAACTAGCAAATAACATGTTGGAAGCTGATTTCTAAGCTATAAAATAATGAACAATTAGCCAATACCTAAAATGACCCTAACCGAAACAACAATTCTACTTAAGGACGAACAAAATTTCACTGGGTACTTTCGATCAATCACCTAGCTATAATTCATGTTTAAAGACAACTAAAATCTTAATTAAAACAAAATAAAATATCAAATGAAAAAAAAGAAAAAGAAAAAAAAAGGTAGCTGCAGAAGTTACAGTGTATTAAACTTTTAAATTAAAACATATATATATATATAAAAGAACAACTTGTTTAATGCCTATGTCAAGCAAAATGTTCACCCACATTCGATACTTATAAATAGTTTAATAATGTTATGATGAATTTTAATAAAGCGTGATTAAGAGTTAAAGAAATATGTATAAACACATGTCATGTATCTATCAATTTAATGTAAACATCCAATAAATCTTTATTTACCTGGAAGAGTTAAAAATAAAAACAGAAAAATAAACACTTAAGCAAGTAATTAAGAGTAGTGCATTTGTAAATTGCAAGTAGTTGAAGAATAGTAATACCAAACACACTTCAACTCAAATTTTGATTATGGCAAACTTGAAATAAAAACAACTTATAAAGCATGGTAACAAAGCCTACACAACTAACACTATTGGGAAGAAAGCTCTTGATTGAAGGTTAGCATGCTATTTCAAAAGGATAAGCATATGAAAATCATGGTCAACAGTGCCAACTCTCGCCTGGTAGCCTACTAGCAGATAAAAAAAAAAGGGCCAACAACGTGAAAAGGAAAAGGACTAAGGCAACCACACCCTTTACATGCCGCATTAAGGAGACAGAATCACAACTTCACCACCAACAAGGCGAGAGGTTAACAGTGGAACAACAAAAAAAAAAAACAGAAAAAGAAAACCCATTCGAAGTCACGCAGAGCCATCAAGACTCCCAGCAAACAAACTAACGAAGCCACCAAATAGACGACATAAGAGCATCCTACTGAATTTGAAGCTACTAGTGAGTTGAGATTTCCATATTTCAGCATTTAAATAGCTTATAATGACCAAACAGAGAACAACCCACAATTTGAGAAATGAAAGACATAAGATGAAGTGAAGTTTACCTTTCGAAGTGCAGCGGAACGAGACGACAAGCGAGAGGAGTTGAGTTATTCCACTACCACCGACTTCACGAGTATCCTCGAACTTAAATGCACCTGAACGAGTGATGGAAGCAGAGGATGAACTAGAACCCGGGACGAACTCACCTTTTTTTTATTTTAGATTTTTTTTTTCCTCCCCTTTACAATGAGAAATAAGATACTACTTATAGAAGGGAAATAGGGTTCCAATTTTTGGGGGGAAAACAGATAGATTTCGGATAGGAAGGAGGCCCATTCGAAATTCAAACTCCAAAAGATCTTTCGCCATTTTAGGAAGACAACCTTTTCTCCAAAGAATCACCTCATTCCGGAAGAGGAAAGGGGTAAGACGCCTGCTTTCTTGTTGCTGCTGCTGTGGTATTAAATGGGGATAGGGACGTGAGGAAGAAGATGGGGCGCGAGTGCTGCTGGACGCGATTTCTTGCGATTTGGTTCAGTCACACTGCTGCGTGATCTTCATTCTCGGGTTTGCATTACTGCTTGAAAGAAGAAGAAGAGCGTGTATAGAGTTCTGATTTTGGGTCGCGCGTGTTTGTACATTGGCATTAGCGTATGGTTGTTGTTGTATTGAACTACAGAATTGGGCCCGGGTTAGGAGAAAATTTAGGTTGGGTATATGGGTCAAATCTAGGGAAAGGATTAGGCCTGGGAATATTTTGGACTGGATAAATGGCCCATTGATTCTTGCAAAGGGTTGAAATAGAATCGATTAGGAGTAATAGCCCAAATAAGTTCCAATTGTAACAAAATCAAACTCAATCGATGAATTTGGTCAAAGCTTAAACAAGACGAATTAATACAAATTAATCAATGAGCTTCTTAACTTAACGAAATAAAATAGTTAGCTTAAGTATAAACTAATTATTTCCCGAAATATAAATTAATTAACCAAATATTTAAGTAAAACTAAAATCTTTTTGAGACAATTTTCGAATATTTATAAAAATACTAATTATATGCAAAATTATATAAAAGACATATTATTATTTAAAATTATAAAAAGTGACAATTTATTTAAAATAACTTACAAACTATACATTTTTTTTTTTTTGAAATTTTATAAAACTAATTACTTTAAATCGTTTAAAATTGAAAGAGCTCGATGATTAATGTATATTGTGGAGGTCCAAAATTGGGTGTCAACACCATTGATCTCAATGTTTTTTTTCTCTGCATTATATGTCAGGTGTTATACCCAGAGAGATTGGGAATCTTCACAACTTGGAGAGACTTTATTTGCAATTCAATGAGTTAATTGGTTCAATACCAGAAGAGCTCTTCAATATCTCTACGCTAACAAGGGTGCAACTTGTAGTCAATAACCTTTCGGGTAGTCTTCCATCCGCTTCAGGCTACTGGCAAACAAATCTAGTGCTTTTGAATCTTGCTGAAAACAACATTGGTGGAGTTATACCCAGCTCAATCTCCAATTCTTCAAATCTAATGGATTTATTTCTTAATGATAACAAATTCAGTGGCCAAATTCCTAACTCATTGGGGGATTTGAGGCATCTTGAATATCTGGAGTTGTTCAATAATAACTTGTCATTTCCGCATCTAAGTATCTTTGCTTCCTTGGTGAACTGCAGAAATTTAACAAGCTTATGGTTAGCGGGTAATCCTCTGAATGGTGTTCTTCCTGATTCCATTGGCAATCTCTCCAGTTATATTGAAATATTTGATTTTTCTCGTACTGAAATTAGGGGTCAGATACCATTAGGAATTGGGAATTTAAGTAACTTGAACACTTTGTCCCTATCCGGCAATGAATTGACTGGATCAATGCCAACAGCATTATGTGATTTACACATTCTTCAAGGGTTAATACTTGACAATAATAGATTAAGTGGACCCTTGCCGGAGTGCCTTTGTGAATTGCCGGAGTTGGGCTTGGTTAATTTCACATATAATCACATTTCGGGTTTGGTACCAGCTTGCATTGGCAACGTTACCTCTTTGAGAAATGTTTATCTAAATTCAAATAGGATCACTAACATACCCATGAGTCTGTGGAGTCTCAAAGATCTTTTGGTACTTCATTTGTCAAATAATTCTTTGGTCGGGTCTATACCTCCAGAATTTAGCAAGTTGAATGCCATAACATCCATAGATCTGTCCAGGAATCACCTTTCAGGAAGTATTCCTTCCACGATTGGAGACTTGCAGAAACTATTTTATCTCTCTTTGGCTTATAATGAGTTACAAGGATCTATTCCGGACTCACTGGGGAAAATGATAAGTTTGGAATCGGTGTATCTATCCAATAACATTCTTTCAGGTACGATTCCAAAATCATTAGAGTCACTTCGATATCTGAAGGATTTTAATGTATCATTCAATAGATTAGAAGGTGAAATCCCAAGTAAAGGACCATTTCGCAATTTCACCTCTCAATCTTTTGTGGGAAATGAAGAGTTATGTGGTGATTTGCTTTTACAGCCTTGTATGACTACGTCTTTTCATCATTCAAGGAGAAGCAAATTGCTTCTGATTATACTTGTCCCACTGGGAGCTGCAGTAATGGTACTTGGCTCAATCATTGTGTTTATATTAAGGAGACGTCGGAATAGAAATGTTCCAACTCAAACTGAATCCTTTCTTGCAACAATGCTAGTCAGGATTTCATACATTGAAATTGAAAGGGCAACTCAAGGGTTCGACCAATGCAACTTGATTGGCTCTGGAGGTTTTGGCGCTGTTTACAAGGGTATGTTTGCAAACGGGATGACTTTGGCAATCAAAGTGTTTAATTTACAGCTTGAAGGTGCATTAAAGAGTTTTGATGCTGAATGTGAAGTTTTACGCAACCTTCGTCATAGAAATCTTACCAAAGTTATCAGCAGTTGTACTAACTTGGATTTTAAAGCATTACTTCTCAAGTATATGCCCAATGGAAGCCTAGAGATGTGGTTACATTCTGATGATCGCTTCTTGAATCTGATCCAAAGATTAGACATAATGATCGATGTTGCATTTGCTTTGGAATATCTCCATCATGGTTATGAAACAGTCGTTGTACATAGTGACCTGAAGCCTAGCAATGTCTTGCTAGACGAAAAGTTGGTTGGACATGTGAGTGACTTTGGCCTGACCAAGTTATTAGGAGAAGGGGAATCAATTGTTCATTCTGAAACACTTGCTACAATGGGTTACATTGCACCAGGTAACTTTCTTTTAGTCCTTTTCTTATCACATACGAAGTATTATTTTATATCACATTAGAACTCGGTGAAAGCCTAAGCAAAATGGCCAAGTGATCTCATAGATTGAATCTGTCTATTATTATCTTTAATCTGCCAGAAGTCAAATTGTTTCAATTGATTACCTTACTCTCGTTTTATTCCCATTATACCTTTAATTTATTATTTGGCTCGTCAAGAAACTAATTACTCTGGTGGCATTTGATCAGAGTATGGATCAGTAGGATTAGTTTCTAGAAGATGTGATGTGTACAGCTATGGCATTATGCTTATGGAAACTTTCACAAGAAAAAGGCCATATGATGAAATGTTTCAAGAAAATTTGAACATGAGGAGTTGGGTCTGTAATTCACTACCTTTAGCACCAGATGATATTATTGATGACACCTTATTGCAACCTGAAGAGATTGATTTTGAGAAAAAGTTGTGTTGTGTGTCCTCTATTTTGGACTTGGCATTGAATTGCACAGTTGAATCTCCTAATGAGAGGCCAAACATGAAAGATGTCCTAGCAAATGTCAATAAGATCAAACAAGAACTTCTTCGCAGATGATGTAACAAGGTTTATGCGATGGTACGTATACAACTTTTTGAAACATTCTAATGTCATATGGAGAAATTATTGTCCTGTCTATACCATGAATAATTGTAGATGCTGGTTTTAATTAAAATTCATCATCCAGGCTGCATTAACTTCTGATGATGGGGAGGTTTCCCTACCACGAATATTAGAATCCAAAAGGTATAGTGTTGAGCTGGTTTCAATCATTTACAGCGGTAAAGTTTAACCGTGGTCTATAAGCACCAATAATTGACTTAGCTTGTGCCAAGAATTCTTATGGAAATTGGTTGTAGTAAAATAAATCTTGAGATGAAATAGAACCTCATTGACAGTTGTTCTTTTGTTACCATATCTAGCCTTCTAAAGTTCTCAACAGATAAAAGCACCTATAGCTTGAGTAGCAGTCTTTAGAGCTGAGTTACTTGGTGTAAGACAAACTGTTTACGCTGAGCAGATTGCGCCTATCCATACTGTTTCATCCTTTGGAATTCTACAATGGTGACCTTTCTGAGTTTGAGGAGAACTTTCTGAGTATTCAGGTTTGTTATTACTTTCTAAGTTCGAGGAAAAATTCTCCAGTGGTAAAATAAATCAAGAATTTATAAGGAGAAAGACCAACATTTTTGCCAACGGAAATTTAATCATGGTGACAGTTGAAATATATACTTTATGTTGAAAAGTTAACTGCTCAAGTCTCTGTTAATACTATAGTATAGTGAGTATATTTTTGCCTGTGCTGAGTTTGTAACATAATGACTGGAAACTCAAGTTTGATCACATTTAAACTTCTGTACAGGTAATGCTGCCTTTCACTCCTGGCGTAACAAATCTGGGTGACCCCAATTGCGACGAATACCAATCTTTGTTCCGAGATTAGAACTTTTCCTTGTTCATTCAAGTTTGGAGTGTGTGTCAAACAACTTTAATATATAAGATGTGTACTAAAGTTGGTATGGAGAATGTCTTGTATAGTATTGATGATCATGCTTGTAAAAATAATTTAACTATAAGAGGCAGAAACTCAACCCAAAATCATTTTCAGGTAAGTGCGTCAACCCCACTTAAATCTTCATTCAAGGCAATTTCTTGAAAACTTTTAGTTAAATTTGGGGCACTGTATTTTCTGCAAACAAACTGTTTGATTGTCTCAAAGAGAAATAGAATCTGGCTTTTCCTTATAATTAGAAGATGAAGAATACAAGACAAATTTCCTATATTTCGTTTCTTGGCAAAGAGATTCTTGGGATATTTTTTCAAGATTACCAGTTAAAACTCTGCTGCAATTGAAGTTCCTATGTAAACGCTGGTGCACTCTGATTTCGCCCCCTGTTTTATCTCTCTGCATCACAAGAGGTTTAGTTCGGACCCTGACAACCATTATATCCTTGTTTGGACTAGGGAGAGAAATGGTTTGATCCGTTTACGAAATCCAGTATACTTCATAAAGCTTACTGATTACTGAACCTCGTATGTCTGATTATTTGTCTATGGAACCCGATAAATCAATTCAAGATTCTCCCAATGCACTCTATAAACCTTCAAAAAGCACACAAATGTTACGTTAGTGTGGGTTTTGGGTATGAACAGAATTCTGATGATTACAAGGTCATGAGGATTCTAAACTATGAGAAAGGTAGGCGAGTTACTATAGTTGAGGTTTACTCAACCAAATTGGAATCTTGGAGAGATTGTGAAAATTAATAATCTCTTAAACATGACTACCTGCCACTGTGATGCTATTGTTGAAGGGTTTAATTACTGGGCTATCAAAAACATGAAAAAAACACCCCGCAATACTGTTCTTGCCTCGTTTGATTTGAAGAGACAGATGTTCGTTTGGTTTGGTAACTGAATCTCAAAGTTTTAGGGCCATAAACTATCCTGGGTGACTTGCATACTCATCACACACTGAATTCAAGACGTGTCTTGAGGTTTGGATAAATGAGGATGATAGGAACAGATTCTATTCGTTCAGCTTTCTACTATAATATCTTGTATGATTAACGGTTTCAAGCCTGTCCCAGTCAATCAAAGAAGAAAAGGAAGGCTCCAATTCCGTAGAAGAAAAAGCAAAATAGAGCTAACAGGCACATAGCCGAACTGAAGTAAATGTAGCAATTCTAACAAAATTATGCTACTGAAAAAAAAAAATAGAATAAATAAATAGATAATACAAAAAATTGAATCGAATCACATCAAAAAGTAATGATTGAGAATGTGAAGAAAATGAAATATAAAAAATGAAAAAATAAAATTTTAGAAAATATTAGAATAACAAAAACATTTTTTATAAAATAATAAATTAAAAAGAAAAATTCAAATATAAATAAAGGGAATCCCTCGGGAATTGAGGAGTGCAATTACTACCCTTCAAGTACACCCGACTCCTCTCTTACCAAGTATTCTATCTATCCCTAATTACTTGTTCACTTTTCTTTTTTTGGTTGTCTTTAATTACTTGTCCATTTTGACAAATCAATAAATGAAAAAAAAAAATTTAACCATTATATCCTCAAATAATTACTTTAAAAAAATAGAACTTTTTGAAAATCTTTGTTTTTAATTCACCCACTTCATAATTAATAGGGGTAAAATGGTAATTTTACTATGTCATTAATTGTTTTATTAATATGTGTGTCCATTCAAAAGTGGATACATAATTAGGGACAGAAGAAGTAATTACTTGATCTACTAAACATATCAAAAAGAGTAATTACATCAAATCTCAATTACATGTGACTTTCTAAACAACCCTTAAGTGGGAAAAAGGGTACTCCATGGTGATGGAGACGTAAAACAAATAAATGATTATTGGGCACAGGTATATTAGGGGTAAATTAATCCCTTACGCATACAGAAAAAGGGTTACTTATCAATATGTACCGACAAAAAAAAAATTCAACAAAATAATCACACACACATATATATATATATATATATATATATATAATAAATAATCATATATAGATGATGTTTAACTATGTTTGGACTTTCAATTCACTCAAAAAAAAAAAAAAAATGAAGTTAAAACATCATTCTAATGTATAAGCAAATAATGTTTTTCTTAAAAATAAATAAATTTATGTCCAGACAACCGACAGGCTCAATAATGCCATACGGACTGTGACGTCAAAATCAAAATTTTAATAAACGTGTGGTGGGTCTCCTCTGAATTTAACAACTGTTGAGTTTTGGCTGTTTGGTAAGATTTGAACCCGCCTTTTACTTAAAGAGCAATTGCTGTTCCCTACTATTTCATAACAAATGCAACCCCCTTATACTAATACTAATAATAATAATAATATATATTTTAATACTTGCTACAAATTAAACATGGAAAAATTTGTTTGTGTTATCTTTCAATTACTGTGCTTCTTAGTGGCATGCATTGCCACAAACAAAAGCATTGATCAATCTGCTCTTCTTGCATTCAAACACGGAGTTACTCTAAACTCTTTAATATCTCAAAATTGGTCTTCTCAAGTTACTGTTTGCGATTGGATTGGAGTCACTTGTGATTCTCACCACCATAGGGTAACTGCACTGAATGTATCCAACATGGACATTTATGGGTCCATTCCGCCACATTTGGGAAATCTCTAGTTTCTCGTTTCTCTAGATATGAGCAGAAATAATTTACAGGGTGATCTCCCTCAAGATTTGTCTCATTTACGTAGACTGAAGAAGATGAATCTCGGATTCAATAACTTCAGTGGAGAGATTCCAACATGGTTTGGTTTCTATTCTGAGCTTCAGATGTTAATTCTTGATAACAACAGTTTCACTAATATACCTTCTGCTTCTATTTCTAACCTGTCTATAATGTGGCTTTTTTGTTTGATGAAAGAAAGTTATTTTATCTTTCTTTTGTGAAAGATTTGAAAGCCACAAATATGGAAATTTGGTAGCCATATTTATCAAAGATTTGGCAACTATATTTGTCAAAGATTTGGAAGCCAGCATAGTTGATCTATTCACATTGAGATGTTGAATATTTTGCATCTTTCAAAGACATCATCCATGACATCAACAAGCCTTTTTTTCTCTCTATAAATAGGGAGCTTAGACATTAGTTGAAACACACCTTGAAACATATGAAAATATTTCATTGTTTTCTTTCTTTGTCTTTCCATTAAGAGTAATTTTGTAGGAGAGTTTGTGTTGGGAAACACTTGTGTGAACCCTTTGTTGGAGTGATCTTGTGAGGCTATTCTCTTTGGGTATTTGAGATTAATTAGAGTATTTACTCTAATTATGTACTCTTGTTGATATAGTGATATTGCTCCTCTCCGCTTGTGGATGTAGGTCTATTGATCGAACCACGTTAAATTTGTGTCTTCTTTAATTGCTTTACTTTCGTTATTATCAACTTACTATTGTCTTTGTTATTGTCATTACAACATTGTTTGGCTAAATTCCGCACTACCCTAGTTCTCGATCCTAACAAATTGGTATCAGAGCCGGATCTAATCGGGTTAATTTCAGTAGCCAAAAATGACAGTAACAAAAACTTATGTTGAAAAATTTAACCGAAGTGCAAACTTTGGGATGTGGCAATTAAAGATGGAGGTTATACTAATTCAAGATGGCCTAGATATGGCACTAGAAGGAAAGGAGAAGAAGCCAGAAAATATGACGGACATGGAGTTTGTCGTCATAGACAAAAAGGCAAAATCATGTATCATTTTAAATCTCTCAAATGAGGTTTTACGTGAAGTATCTGCAGAATCCACAGCCAAATGCATGTGGGAAAAACTAAAAACCTTGTTTATGAAGAGGACAGTGGAAAACCGACTATACCTAAAGCAAAAGCTTTACACATTTTGTATGGTTGAAGGTACTTCTATACTCTCATATCTTGATGCATTTGATTCTATTCTTATGGATTTGAGTAATATTGATGCTGAAGTTAATGATGAGGATCAAGTCGTCTTACTACTTATTTCCTTACCCCAATCATTTAAGCATATTAGAGATACTATGCTTTATGGAAAGGATAATATCTCTTACAGGGAAATTAAATCTATCTTAAAATCAAAAGAACAGATAGATAGAGATATTACTGGAGAAAGTAGTGTAACCCATGGGGAAGGTTTATTTGTAAGAGGTAGATCTAATAAGAAAAATCAAGTAGTGAGAGGTCTAAATCAAGGTCAAAGTCCAGATATAAAAATGTGGTGTGCAAATATTGTCATAAGAAAGGTCATATTATTTCTGAATGCTATAAGTTGAAAAGCAAAGAAAAGCATAAGGAAAACAAACATGAGCATCAAAATACTGACCCCGCTGAAGCAAGTGTAACCGCTGATGAGTCTGATGGAACAATATTTTTAGCTACTAGTAATAGTTTTAAATCTATTGATGAGTGGATTTTGGATTCGGGTTGTTCTTATCATATGTGTCCCAATAAGAATTTATTTGCCATATACGAATCTATTGGAGGTGGAGTTGTCTTGATGGGCAACAATGCTTCCTGCAAAGTTTTTGGTAAAGGTACAATTCAAATTAGAATGTACGATGGTGTGGTAAGAACTCTCACTGATGTTAGATATGTTCCTGACTTAAAGAAAAATCTCATCTCTTTGGGCACTCTAAAATCTCTTGGGTGCAAATACACAGGTAAAGGTGGAGTTATGAAAATATCTCTAGGTGCTCTGGTGATCATGAAAGCACACAGATCTGGTACGTTGAACACTTTGTTGGGATCCACTGTTACAGGTGCTGCTGCAGTTTCTACCCAATCTGATTCTGATATCACCAAATTGTGGCATATGCGATTGGGGCATATGAGTGAGAAAGGTCTTTCCATTCTCAGCAAAAGAGGTCTTCTTTGTGGACAAAGTACCAGGAGCATGGAGTTCTGCGAACACTGTGTGTTCGGGAAGCAGAAAAGAGTCAGCTTCAAATCTCCAGCAATACATCGAACAAAAGGTACTTTGGACTATATTCATTCAGATCTTTGGGGTCTTTCTCGTACCCTGTCAAAAGGTGGTGCCAGGTGTATGTTAACTTTCATTGATGATTATTCAAGAAAGGTTTGGGTTTATTTCTTGAAAAATAAAAGTGATGTTTTCTTAACTTTCAAACAATGGAAAGTTTTGATTGAGAAGCAAACAGGAAAACATGTCAAGCGGCTTAGAACGGATAATGGCTTGGAATTTTGTAATGATGAGTTCAATGAATTTTGCAAAAATGAAGAAATTGCTCGACATCGCACTGTGAGGATGACCCCTCAACAAAACGATGTTGCAGAAAAGATGAATAGAACTCTTTTGGAAAGAGCTCGTTGCATGATTTCAAATGCTGGGTTGACAAATGCTTTTTGGGCAGAAGTTATCTCTACAGCTTGTTACATTGTCAACCGTGCTCCTTCTGCACCCTTGAACTTTAAGACTCCGGAGGAAATGTGGTTAGGTACTCCTACTAATTATTCTGATTTAAAAATCTTTGGTTGTCTTGCATACATGCATGTGAATGATGGTAAATTAGAACCAAGGGCAAAAAGGTGCATTTTCCTTGGATACGCATCTGGGGTGAAAGGATACAGACTCTGGTATCC
>JAJOOH010017045.1:0-14766 GCA_029582605.1 Solanum gracilifrons
CCCCCCCCCCCCCCCCCCCCCCCCCCCCCCCCCCCCCCCCCCCCCCCCCCCCCCCCCCCCCCCCCCCCCCCCCCCCCCCCCCCCCCCCCCCAACACAACCCACTTGACATGCATATACACAATATAATAGAGAAAAACAAGAAATCTCATAAGAATTAAAGAGTTCGACTTAAAAGCGGAAGTATATCAAAGTCTTGACAAATCACATATTACATCAAAGAGAGTGGTTGACATGTAACTTGTACACCATGTACTATGGCTGAAACTAAAGCATAAAGACATAAGGAAAGCAATAAAGGTGAAACTTTCCTCGGAGTATGAGAACTCCATTAGTCCTCAAATCATTAGAAAGATCAACTAGCCATGATCAGTAGGAGAAGGAGCGTCGAACCGTACATTATGAAACAATGTAGGAACAAGTATGCATTAGTACATGAAATGTACTAAGTATGTGAAACATGCATAAAAAACTCAAAACGTGAAAATAAGGGGAAATAATCGAAAACATTTAATGCATGACCAAGCTAAACACCATAAAATCTTTAAAGAAGAATCATAATCATGAATATGGTCAATTCATCTAAAGATTATAAGAAAGAGGTCAATACAAGGCTATAGGAGATCATGTTATAAGTTTAAATCATTTCATTTTGACGTGTAGGAGAGACCATTAACTGACATATAACCATGATAGCTAATCACAAAGTTCAATGTATTACCCCATCGAAGAGGGCCTAAATATTTTGTCAAGACATAAAGGATCATTTTCATAACTTTGAGACTTGGGTACTCGCCACTAGTCCCTTTCAAGACCTCAAGCATTCTTAGTTATGGGTACTCACCTCTATTCTCCTTTCATGCATGAACACTTCCATATTGTATGACTTTTCTATTTATGTTTAGTCATGGTATTTTACCTGGGTAGGGTAAGAGGAGGTAGATAGAGACTTGGGTGGTGTGACTTCTATATTGTATGACTTTTTTTATTTATTTTACATCATATTATGTGGTAGGTTTGGATCGAACGATGATGATTATTAGTACGTGTTGTTTGCACTGAAACTACTCTTGATATGCCATTTGACATAGTCTAGTTGAATGGCAAGTGATGTTTCATAAGTCAGACGACAATAATCTCCAACAACTTCCACGTTTCCTTCCCTTATGGTGGGAACCGTGTCCTATCTTCTTGTATAAATTGTACTTCCTTAGTAGCTCTTGTACCTTTTAGACTAATTCCTAGGGGGTGTTTTTCAGTCTTTGCAAAAAGGTTTTATGAAAGTTTTTTTCTTCTCAAGGTTTACTAAGCTAGTAGTAAATGATTTAATTTCCACATGTTAATCCAGCTTGGGTGGTAAGTGTTCTCCTATCTAGGTTTTACATTAGGTGTCTACACAGCCCGATGTATTGAATCGTGGTAACTTGGTATCAGATCCTAGATTACCGGTCTCCCAATACAAGAGCAAATATCGAATAGAGTCCTAAGAATTTGTGTATTGACGTCCACATTTAATATTTAGGGGGCTATAGAGCATTCTAGGAATTTGTACGACTTTTTCACTCTTTTCGTGTGGTATGGGTTGAGCCCAATTGATATCTCTTGATTCCAATTGGTATTTGTCCTTGAGGGTCATGTGAATGCATGTATGTGTCATTAGGGATCATTCATGATGCGATTAGGTTGTCATGATCTTTACTAAAGTGGTGTTGAATGCGTAAGGTTGTTATTATGTGATTACATTGCTTTCTTGAATAACTTTCTATGTGTGAAGTGTACTTGCCTGAATAATTGAATTTATGTGGGAAGTGTGATTACTTGTATTTATATGATATTGTAGACAAGGAAAAGTCTTGACTTGATTTTGTATGATGAATTAATGGTAAATAACTATGTGAATTACTGAGAATGTTTGGTATAGTACAACCCTGAGATTTTATGGCAATGTGGCAAAATTTGTATTATACATGTTTGGGTGTGATGCTGGGATTATTTTAAAGTGGTATGGGATTACCATGGGTAAAGATGGTAAGGGATAAATGAATGGATGTGATTGTAGATGTGCTAGCCACACCGGTGAGAGTCAGTGATGTCAGAAGGTAACAACAATGGTAGGGATCCCTCACTCCTACCAGTTTTTGTCTACTCATGTGGAACTAGAGGTTTTCATTGACATCTGCTCCTGCGAGCCCTTCTCCGTGCCAGAAACGTCTCTCCTGCGACCACAGGTCTGCTAGGGCGACGATCATTGGGTGTTTATATATCTCTCTCTCTTCTCTCATTTTCTAAGGATGAACATCTTTCATTGTTGAGCTCGGGTTTGAGGTGTTTCTTTCATTTCTTGTTGATTTATTGTGATTCAAAGGTAATTCTCTCCCCTTCACTTGTATTACATCTTTAAGCTTCAATTACATGTTTTTATTTTGATTTAGACCTTAAATTTCTTGTTTTCCGGTTCTTTAAAAAGAGTTTTTTGGGCCATTTGAGGTCTGAATTAACTTTTGTGATAGTCACATCGAGGGAATATAATGACGAAGTTAGTTTTCTATTTTGTTGTTGAGTTTTGAGGGTCACTTTTTGACCATTTTATTATCTAAATTTCACAATTTTGATATGAGTATCTTAGTCTCGTATTGACATGTACTTTCTATTTTTGATAGTGTGACAGTGATTCGAGACTCTTCTATTTCCTGAGTAGCATGTTGAGTGTAGTTTTGGCTTCAATGTAGGTTACGACTTTCTTCTGTAGACTTAGCTTAGTTAGATTATGTATAAATTAAGTTGCATTATCGTTAGAAAGGTTCTAGATTAAATTTTAGGCTTGATTGATTCTTAGTTATGATTTAGCCATTTTGGAGCTTTAGACTAATGGCTCAACCTTAAGTCTTAGTTTAGATTGTCCTTAACCTTAGCTTGACTTGTATAGAATCCTTAGAATGCTCTTGGGGGATTTAAACTTGGTTTTAGAAGTGTTGGTTGGTGAAAGGATTAAGAAGACTCTGGCTCTACTTTACCTTTCTAGATCCAAAATGGATCCATGCAACTCTACTAACATCGCATGACGTAAGTCCATCAAAGATCAACTTGTGTGACAATCCATGCAACTCTCTGATATCCCTAGCAATCATGCAAGCAATTGTAACTAACATTTCATATATAGAGGAGCAACTTGAAAACTTGGCAAATGTGATAATGGATTTGACAAAGCACATGCAACAACAAGATACTAAGCTTTTCAAGCTGACAAATATAATGGACAGAATGGCAAAGAGGGAATCAAGTCAAGCACCTATGAAGCTTCCTGAAATTAAATAGAAAGAAGAGTCCTCCATAAAGAAAACAACAATGATCAAAGAGATTCAAATCTTCGTTGAAGGTTTGATTCCTATTGAGCAATTGAAGGACTTCATCACAGAGGACATTAAAGATAAATCTGAGTCCTCATCCAAATTTTCTCTCAAATATGCAAAGTCATATGCATAAAGGATTTATAATTTAAATATACATGCTAGCTATCAACCTCCTAAGGAGTTGTTGGGCAAAAATATCCTTAAATTATATCCCCAACTTAAACTACATCGGTAAATTATCTTTATAAACAAAAAATATTTGTCAAGTACTGAAACTCAACAACTTCCATCTTTTTGTTAAAAAAATTAATGGAATCCACACAAAAACATGTGTAGTTCATACTACTCCCAATAAAACTACATAAATCACCTCAGATTAACAAATTCTCTTCATTCTGAGATACATCTAAAATATTGTTGTGGAATTATTTGGCAACAACGCTTAACATTATACAAATTTTTTTATCAACAATTTTATTTTTATTTATTTTTCATTTGATTTGATATCAAAGAACTATCAGATGAAATATTTTCTTTTCATTGAATCTGCAAGAAGTGGTGTCGATCTGAAACTTTTACTTTCAATAAAGGAGAACGAAGCTCGAGTGCCAGATATGAAAATCAGAATCTTGATCACCTCAACTATCATATTTTCACAAAAAAATGTTGATCTAATTTCATTTTGACTTTGAATAAAGTGAAGATGATGTGAAATTAAACTCAAGCTTCGTTCAGTTGGTAAAGGAGAAGAAGAGCAGATAATGTCTCTTTGCAGGTTCACACTGTCCTAACTTTAATTTTCAACAAACAAGGGTCTCATATACTTTAAATTTCTTTTTTTTGGGAGCTTTTTCCAACGATAATGAATTATGGAGGAAATTTTTTGTTGAGTGTAGTGCGAACTATACATGTTTTTGTGTGAAATCCTTTAATAGTTTGATAAACTAAACAAAAGGATGAAAGTTATTAAGTTTTAAATACTTGGGAATATTTTCTGTTAAGAAGGATAATTCGAGGATGTAGTTTAAATTGGGGTATATAGTTTAAGGATGTTTTAGCAAAAAAAAAACTCACATCCTAAGTTTTGTTGAGAGTAGTGTGAAGTGAACATGTTTTCGTGTGAAATCCATTAATTGTTTGACAAATTTTAACTAAAGGATGAAAGTTATTAAATTTTAAATACTTGAGGATATTTTCTATTAAGAAGAATGATTAATGATGTAGTTTAAGATGGGGTATAGTTTAATGATGTTTTTACAAAAAAAACTCACCTCCTAAGTTCCACCGAGTTGATGCAAAAGAAATGCTAAAGAACATATAATAAACTTCATCGAGACTTTCTATAATACTCAGACTTATAATAATTATCTCGTCAAATAATTCGTTTGATATCTCAATGAAAATACTTTTGATTGATACACAAATATCTAGCATGGTTCTACAGATTGTTGGGAGCAATTGGAACAAGAATTCCTCAATCAATTCTATAATAAGGCGTATTATGAGTATGATAGAACTTACAAATGCACGTCAACGTAAAGGTGAGTCGTTATTGACTTCATCAATCGTTGGAGGAGCTTGAGCCTCAACTTCAAAGGTTACCTTAATGAAACTTCTAGTATTAAAATGTGCATTCAAGAAATGATTTGAGGTCTTCACTACATTTTGCAAGAGTTAAAGCCCAATACATTTAGAAAGTTGGAGACCCATGCACATGATTTGAAATTGAGCATGTCTAGAAGTGGAGATCAATGGTTACATGTTTGTGAACCTTCCAAATATGAATATATAAAATAACTCCACAGTGGATACAAGTTTGCATTTCATGATGAATTTAGAGAGTCCGTGTATATATCGCATGAGTCTAAACTGCAAGTTAAAATACTTCTAATTGTATAAGTCTAAACTACACGTTAAAAAGCTCATCATCGGACAAGCATAAACCATAAATTATACAGCTCATCATCACATAAGCCTTAATTACACATTAAAATGCTCATTGAGATATATATATCGCATGAGCCTAAACTGCAAGTTAAAATACTTCTAATTGTATAAGCCTAAACTACACGTTAAAAAGCTCATCATCACACAAGCATAAACCATAAATTATATAGCTCATCATCACATAAACCTTAATTACACATTAAAATACTCATTGAGATACAAGTCTAAATTGTATGTCAAGAATTTCTTCGATTTTGAGCTAAATCCCAAGTTGGAAGATCTTCAAGTTTTAGTAAATCTTTCAAATTGGAAAGCTCTTTAAATTTGAGCTTAACTCTTCAAGTTGCAATGCTCTTTGATGCATACACTTATATGGATATCGCAAAATTTCTCACATTCAAAAAAATATTGAAGTCAAGTTAAAATGCTCTAGGACGCATGAGCCTAAATCACTTGCTTTTCAAAGTTGAGCTTAATACCTCAATCGGAAAGCTCTTTAAAATTTGAGCTAAATCTCCAAGTGGCAAAACTCTTATGAAATAAATCTTCAAATTGTAAAAGTCTTTAAATTTGAGCTAAATATACAAGTCGCAATGCTCCTTGTTGTACGAGTTTAAACTATATATCACAAAACTCCTCAAAGTCAAGCCAAATATTGAAGTTGTAAAGCTCCTCAAATACAAGAAAAATCTTCTAGTTGAAATTATCCTTAATGCACGAGATAAACTGCATGTCACTCTTGGCTCGCAAGAGTATAAATTATGCATCGTCCAAAAAAGGTCTGCTAGGATGAAAATCTCGAAAGAGGCGGACTAGACAATAGTTAAGATACACACACAAGAAAATCACTCTTTATGAACTACATCATGACTTGATCCTCTGCACCAATGTACGTAGGCGCTTAAGAATGAACTACATCATGACTTGATCCTCTGCACCAATGTACGTAGGCGCTTAAGATTTCATTCTAAATTTAGTCACATAAGTTCCTCATACACTAATTAATCTTTTACTAAGATTCTTAATATGAAATATTCCATTCGTTTCAATTTATATGATGTAGCTTGACTTGGTGCAAAGTTTAAGAAAGAAACAAAGAATTTTGAATTTATGGTCTAAAATAAGTTAAATTGTTATGAAATATAAAAATGTATTGTATTTTTTAAACCAACTAAAAAAATGAATCATATTGATTAGGAGGGAGGAAAGGGTTAGAGCGCAATTAGTTGTTAGGTATAATTACTCTAGTTTTGATATTGTTTGTAAGTATGTTATTAATAATTAGTTGAGTAAGCAAAAGATTTAGGGGAGATGGGCAAATAAGGTAAAATAGAGGAGGTGTTAAGTAATTTAAAACGTAAAAGACAAGATGCAGCCGTTGCAAATGGAGTTAGTCGTATATATCTTTATTTTATAGATAGAGAGAGAGGAGAGAAGAGAGAGAGTCAGAGGACAGCTATTGAGTGCAGAGCAGAAGATTCTCTGAGCAGCAGCTTCTCTCTGAAATTCTTTCTACCTGTAAGTATTTTGATCCTGTTTTTTTTTTTAATTAAAAATGGTGGAAAATTCAAGTTACAGATCTGAGGAGGATAACCTTGGTGGAGGGGAAAGAGATTTTCTTGGAAAATCGGTATCAGAAATGGATGGTGTTTCGAAAATAACTCCTCCTAGCTGCCAAGAGTTGACTCTTAGCTACCTTTGTGAAAACTCGAAACTTGGGTTTGTGAGCTATAAAGGGAAAGAAGTGATGGAGGAAAGTAACAAGAGATGGGTTGAAAGGGATTTTCTTCAAATGAATGAGAGTAGTACTAGTAAAGGGGTTAATGGTAATGGCAATTCATCTAGACATGAGGAGGCAGAAAAAATTGAAACCCCCCTTAACCTTTCTTTGGCTTTGCCTGATGTTTCATTGTCTTTGGCTGGTTCAAATAGATTCGATCTTCAACCATCATCGCATAATAATACTCATTCCGCTTCATTGTCATGCTCTTACTCCCACCCTTTTTCCCACAATATGAGTTGCTCTCTTACTCGGAATTCGACTGATTTTTCTGTTGATCACATCTGGAATTGTGGAGAAGGAACTAATGGTTCAGTTCATAGCCGATTTAGGCCAATTCCTACCAATCAAGTTTTACCTAAGGAAACTTCAGATAACACTTCTCTTTTTCCATCTGAGTTGCCTGCGAGACCAACAATTGATGATTTACAAAGTCCAGTGAAGATTTCTAGGCCTGAAAGAATCCTTAGAGAAATTGTTTCTGAATCTATTCCTCTTATGGCTCAGATTGTGCAAGAGCTTCCTCATGAAACACTTGAATCAACAAAGGAATACTTGAGGAACCTAATTGAGAGAAAAGATGATCATTTAGTTGTCCTTCAGAACAGATTAAATAGGAGATGTGATCTTACCAATGAGACTCTCACAAAGTGTCACAAGACTCAACTGGAATTTTTTGTTGCAATAAAAATGGGTGTTGGAAGCTTTTTATCTAGCAAAAAAGTCATACCAACAACTGAATTGGCGGAAATTTTCTTACTTGAAAGGTGTCGAAACATAAATTGTATGAGGGGTTTACCTGTTGAGGACTGTGAATGCAAGATATGTTCAACAAAGAAGGGATTCTGCAGTGAATGCATGTGTCCAATATGTTTGAATTTCGATTGTGCGAATAATACTTGCAGTTGGGTAGGGTGTGATGCTTGTTCACACTGGTGTCATGCTGTTTGTGGTATTCAGAAGAATCTCATAAAGCCAGGTCCAACCGAAATGCAATTTTACTGTATTGGATGCGGTCATGCATCTGAAATGTTTGGATTTGTTAAAGATGTCTTCACCTCTTGTGCAAAAGACTGGGGTAAAGAAACATTGGTGAAAGAGCTTGATTGTGTTCAGAAAATTTTCCAACGGAGTCAAGATTTTAAAGGCAAGGAGTTGCATCTTAAGGCTGATGAATTGCGTATCAAGCTACAAAAAAACATGATTTCTCCTCCAGATGTCTGCAATTTCATCATTCACTTTTTTAATTGTAAGTACTACATAACTTTATTTCTCAATTCTTCATAGCTAAATCATTACTTCTCGTAATTTACAATGTATATTTACCATTAATTCTTTGGATATGAAGAATGAAAAATTAGGAATCTTAGTTGTTTTACCATAAGTTGCTCGGACTCTTCACTTTTGGTGCCGCACCCATGTCGACATGACATTGGTGTGGGTGTGGGTGTGGGTGTGGGATCTGTGTCCGATTTGGTCAACCAATTTTGGGTACTTTGACCATAATTGATGGGGAAAGTCTGGACAGTTTTAATGATTTCAATAATCAATACAAAAGCTAGATGAAATTGGAGAAAATGGAATACCTTTTATATAGAAATTTCTATGTCACTCCTTTTTCTTTAATCTCCTTCCACGATTCTCGTCAAGTTCTCCACAAAATATCTTATAATAGGTTTTATAACTCTATTTTTAGATATTTTAATTATTTTTAGGCGAATCCCCGCACCCGTATCCATACATGGATCCATATCCCCAAATCTTAAAAATTAGATCATGAAGGATCCAACCTCTAGATCCGCACTCGTATTGGACGCCCGCACCTGAGTCTGAGCAACTTAGGTTTTACCTAGCAAAAGAAAATATAATGAAATGAATACTGAGCTTCAGGTTGCACTAGTCAAAAGATGGATTTTGTTCAAGTCTACGGAGCAGACCATTATATTTCCAAACACCAACTACACAAGCGATACAGGGGATAAAGTCTGTAATAAATCTGCTTAGAAACCTTCCTTCTTTTTTTCCCCATCTATTGTACTAAAAAGCTGGACCACTGAAGATGCAAATTATATTACTCATGTTCCTTTGCATAAACAGAAGGTAAGGCTCCTTATGCCTCTAGAAGAAACAAATTTTGAGGATAAAATTGATATAATATCATTGCTTCGGGTGTACTAGTTAATGATTTCCATATTGCTTTCAGTGACTGAGCAACAAAGCCTCCTGGAAGTAAGAATAACAATTTCGTATATTTTGGAAATTAAGTGGCTAAAGTGTTGAGAGCTGCCTTATAATTCTCTGTTTTCAACTGTTTAGTATAATTGGTTCTGACGAATTTCTTTACCAGGGAAAATCGGTTTGTTTAAATTAATAAGAACCTTTGGGAAATCATTTACTCATAAGCAGGCTTTGTGTTTTAGTTGTGATCTATCGATTATGTGCTTATTGAGCATGAGATGATTGATTGTTTGTTTTCCGAAAGGCTATCTAATTTCGGTTTAACTTTTTTCTTCGATTATCAGACACAGAAGGCCTGTCAGAGTTTCCTGATAAAGACTTTAGTGGTAGAAAAAAAGATGTTGTTTCTTTTCCTGCATCTACTTCCGTTGCTCCGAAATCTTCCCCGTACAACATAAGCTCTTCAAGCGGAAGAAAAGATGTGATATTTGATGAGCATCATCAGCAGAAAGATGTTAAGCCTTCCTTCATGCCTGAAAAAATAGTTGAAGATGAATGGTCTGTGAAGCGACTAAAGAAGGATGAGCTTGCTAGCTTGGAAAGCATTGTGCGGATCAAAGAAGCAGAAGCAAGGATGTTTCAGAATCGAGCAGATGATGCTCGCCGAGAGGCAGAGAGTTTTAGACGGGTGGCTAGAATGAAAAGTGAGAAATTGGATGATGAGTATTCAGAAAAACTTGCTAGACTGTGTTTGCAGGAGACTGAGGAAAGGAGGAGGAAAAAGTTGGAAGAGCTTAAAGTATTGGAGAATTCACATTGTGATTACTACAAGATGAAAATGAGAATGGAATCTGATATTACAGGCTTGCTTAAAAGAATGGAAGCAACTAAGCAGTTGTGGGTTTAACTACAAATATTTTTCTATTTATGCAGTAACATTGGCAAACTAGATGACATATGCTAGTGACTTCTGTCTCTTCTTGTTTTAGACTTTACCTAACTCCTTGATTGTGTAAGTTGAATGTTGGTGAACTATTGTAAAAGCTTGAATATTTTGGAATTTCGTTTTGGCTACTTTGACTACTCAAGAGTAAGTATAGCCTTCAATGAACTTATCTTTTCCAAAGATTGAATCATTATGTAAAACGTCGAGAAAACACCTTGAACTTGGCAGGACAACTTACTTTAGCACTTTAACTTTACATATAATTATTTACCCCCTTACTCTTATTTGTAATGAATTTAACATCACCTTAAGATTATAATACTAGTCTCACAGTGGCAAGTGCATCTCATACGCCCCATGTCATCAACACATCAATGCCATGTCAACGCCACCTTGAAAATTATTTAAATTTTGATTTTTGAGTTCTTTTATTTCTTTTTATTTATTAATAATTTTATAAAAAAAATTAGGAAAAAATGAAGATTAATCTAACATTAAAAAAAAACCAAGTTCACCACCATTAATATAAACACTGCCATAAATAGTGATTTTGAAGCAACAATCTTCTCTTTTCAATTTTCAAAATTAGTGATATCAATTTTGATTCGGATCTTGGAAAAAAAAAGACCCTCTTCTTAAAATCGAAATTGATATGAGTGAAAGATCAAAAGTAAAGAGAAAAAAAAGGGTGGGGGGTTCAACGACGAAGAAGAAAAAAGTGAGGAAAATGGCGGTTGAAGGCATGGAGGTTCAATTTGGAGCAGGAGAAAGAAGGTGGAGTTCGAAGAACAAGAAATGGGGTGGGGCGTTTCGAAGAAGAACAAAGAGGGGGGGTGTTTCGAATAAGAAGAATGAGGTGGTGCAACGGTGGCTGAAAGCGGCAAGGGGTGGTGGGGTATGGGGAAGAAGAAACGGTGGTGTTGCTAGTAGCTAAGGGTGGGGGGTGGGGTGAGGAAGATGAAGAATGAAAAATAATTGGCTGAAAAGAAAAAAAATGGGACCCACTTATATTCTCTCTTTAATATTTTGCCAACACGCGTTTTTATTTTAACTTGTCACGTCAGCGATTTGGGTGCATTTAAATTCACTTGATATGAGATTAGAGGGATAAATAATTACGCGTAAAGTTAAAGTGCTAAAGTAAGTTGTCCGGCCAAGTTTAGAGGTTTTTTTATGTGCTTTCTCTAAAACGTCCTATCTTTTTGCATGGTTTTTGGAAATGTGTGAAACCCAGAGTAGGAGAGTAAGTGTTGCCTCTGTGAAGTCCTGAATTTTCTAAGGGTTGCTTACCAACATGTACGGACAACAAAAATTATTTTCAAACAAAATGGTCATATGTATATATAATGCATCGATAATTATATAAATAGTATATAACCATGTATAGGTGATGTATAACTATGCATAAATGGTCATATGTATATGCAATGATCCATATGTATATAAACATATCGATATTGTATAAATAGTATATAATCGTGTATAGATGAGGTATAATTATGTATCAAAGATGTATATACATTGTTGCTACAATAAAGTATACATTGAAAGTTGATTTTTTTTTCCTATTTCAACCAACTCAAATCTACTTTTAACAATTCTAAAATTTAGATAAGAGCTCATCTGAATGTTTCATATCTTGATATATTATTCACTCAAAACAATTTATGTTTGTGCCATGGACAAGCTTGGAATATGAAAGAAGAACGAGGAGCAGGAAGGATGGAAGGATCATGAAAGCAGCAAAGAAATAAGGGGAAGAAAGGAGGAGGAAGAGAACAAGGAAAGAAGACATTATTGGTTGGAAGAAAAAGTCAAAGCCTAAAGGAAAAGTAACAGCGAAAAAGAAATGCCTTTCAAATTGAAAATGGTATAATGACCATTTTATGTAATCAATAATAATTAGATTATTTTGTTTAATTTTACCTTTTTTTTAACTTAACTAAGTCTAATTGTTAATTTGGAAATCGTCACGACCTGAGAACCCATCCTAGACGTGACATGACACTCGAAACTCCATTAGGATACTAATCTGCTTAACCCGGATAATCTAATACAAATACCAATTTAAATACCAATGTGGAAGATAAGACTCATTTTAATTAACAATCAAAATAGGAAAATCAATTCGACTCTTGATTAGAAAATCAAATCCAACTAACAATAGATCTACGAAACCTCTACTTACAAAATAACAATATCTACATGGACACATGGCTCCCGACATACCATGAAAACCAAAGGAAAAACTGATAAAAGAAAAGTCCACTTTCCAGAAGATTGAAAGCTCACCACAATGCTAACGATTGTCCCTGAATGATCTTCTGCTGCCCGGAATCACAAACATGTGTCTATGATCCTACATCATAAAACAATAGCGCGTCCAAGGACGGTCAGTACGGCAACAACTGATATGCAACCTAGGGAAAAGGACGAATAGTATAGATACATATAATATAACCATAAAGAAAAGGCAAAATCATAAGCGCAGACCTGTTCACATCAAATTTTCATAGTGTTGAAAATTAACTGTAAGCAAAATAAATAAAAGAAAAATGTGTTTTTTTATTGATGAATCGTGTGAGTACAATCATGTTGTTCTCTTGATTCTTTTCTCCTAAACTTCTCCAAGATTCGCGGGCCTTTAGTAGCGTACTTCTCGAACTGTTGGATGATGTAGACCTCCTTGAGATGTGGTTGATCTCCGAAAACTTTGTGAATCACTTCATCGTTTCAAGTTGATCTCCGGGAAGAACTCTGTTGATCACTCCTTCATATATCTATTTAGTTGTTGTTGTAGCTTTCTCGGCAAAAGGCATAAATTGCCCCCTAAACTTGTATCCAAAAGTCATTTACACACTTTAACTAATGGGGCGACCTATTACACACCTTAAGTACATAAAAGTATATTTATTTTCCCCTTCCGTCACTCAACCCAGGGCGCATTTCGCTCCACATAGTTGAGCGCGTCAACACGCTTATAAAGTCATTTTTATTTATTTTTTTTAATTAAAAAATCCCAACCCAACGGTTATATTCCCATTCTCTTCATATAGCCCACTCACCCGACCCTAATGAACAAAAACTCTAAATTTTCACCCAAAAATCTAAATCAAGAACCCTAAATTAAAACATAGTTCAAAATTCCTTCTTTTGAATCAAAGGTAACCCTGTTTCATTATTATTTATTCATCTTTTTTCCATTTTGATTCATTTCTCTCTTTTTCATTTTGATTTGTTTCTATCTATTTCGTATTTTGAATTTTTAGTTGTTTGATTCGCGGTAATTCTTATTAAGGTGCTACAATGGCTCGAATAAGCTTGACTAGGCTCTGTTTACAAGAGGAAGATCATGAATTGGAAGAGGTTCGATGCAAACACGGATTTGTTTTGCCTTTGCTGACCTCTTGGACCCTGAGAAATCCTAGTAGAAGATTTTGGGGTTGTCCTTACTATGGGGTAAGTTAATCTTTTTTAAGAGTTAAATAATTCGTTTTGTTATTTCAAGAGCCATAGAATGATTCGTTTTGTTTTTTAAGAATGCTAGATCATGCAATTTTTGGCTTTGGAAAGATGATTATATTGATCCAAGATCCAAATTTGTGATTCCCAAGTTGTTGGGAAGAATTGCGGCACTTGAACATAGTGTTAAATCCTCTCGAAAAGTTGAAACTTCGGATAAGGAAATCAACAAGCCTACTAAGTCGACCAAATCTATGGAAAGCAAAATAGTTTTGAAGAAGATGAAAGCAGTTGAAAAGAAATGGAAAAACAAATTGGCCAAGTCCAAGAAAAGGGAGAAACAACTTTGGATTGCTCTGTTGTGTGTTTGTATTTTAGGTGTAAGTTTAGTATTTCAAAGAGTATTGTTTCTGAAAGGAGAAGGACATTCAAGGAAATTGTCATGATCTCTTCTTATACCAAAAATTTGCAATATTGTGTTGAACTTGTAAGGCTTTTGTGTAATGAAAAGAATTTACAAAGCTTCCCTTATCTTAATTTGTCTCATTTATTGTTGCAAGTATTTGATTTTGTATTTGGTCATAAACTATACATTTAGTGTGTACAACTATCTGTTCAACTGTCTAAACTATACGTTTGTGTAGCCACTGCTAAAGTAGTCACTAATTGCCCTCCATAAACACAGAAACCATCAACTAAAAGAGAAGCAATATTGTTACATAAACAGACATTCATAACTGCATAATCATTAATCTAAATAGAAGTTAATATCTGTCAAAGCAGTTACATAATCAAACACCACAAATCAAAATGCAGTCACAACTGCAATTCATTGTCTTAAGTATAAGGGTACTAAATAGGGATAAAGTGCATTGCATTGTCTATCACCCAACAAAACATAATGTCTACATTGCATTACCAACAAAAATCTACCAAAACAAGTTAGATTGCATTAGAGCTCTCTTGGCTCAAATGTGCAGCCTTAGACCTAGTCTCCATTTGTTTTCTTCCCCTCATCTCTTCAAGTTGGCTTGAGGTCATAGCTTGTTTTCCCTTCCATTTCACACCACATGGTGGTTTATGTCCAAGATCTCCAGTGACAACT
>JAJOOH010017046.1:0-22230 GCA_029582605.1 Solanum gracilifrons
TATAACCTAAAATTCTTTTTTGCAAAGTCCAATTTTCATCAATCCAATGTGCAGTAATAGTGAAATAATCATTACCATTTACACTACGGCCCATATCAGAAGTAATAGCTATTTTACAATTATTATAATAAAATAAACAACGAAGATATTGAAAATGTTGAGCTTGATAATCAAAGATAGCCTTTTTAATTGTATTTCTAGTAAAACCTTTAAAATGTTGATTATACACAATTTGAATATAATGAATAAAATTGGGATTTTCAGCAAAACTAAATGGCAAACTCATAACAACAATCATTTTAGCTAATTCTTCAATATCTTTTTCTCTACTATATGACCGTTGTATACTAGAGCCAGAAACATTAGAAGGATTTAATTGTGTTTGGACCATATTAGAGCCGCCTACTCCTACATTTTCAGGAAGGGTGGTACCATTCTTTTTAGTTTCGGCTACAGCTTTAGCATGCAAAAATTCATTTTTACAATATGACATTAAATGATTACTCAAATGTCCCGTCCCACCCTGTTTTCCTACAGTTTTATGATTCATTTTATGTTTACATTTATTACAAATAGCTTGTGTTTTATCTTTATTCTGAGTCATAAATTGCCACACAACTGATTTTTTAGCGCGTTCTACCTTAGGCCTAGGATGCACGGGGGGAACGGGAGAAGGACAACAAAAGGGAGCGGGAGGGGAAGAGGGACTGGGAGTGAGAGTAGTCGCAGTAAATGGCTCAGTTTCATCATCATCATATTCATCAACATTATTATCAAAACTATCAATATAATCATTAATATCATCATGTCATCATCTTCAGGTAATTCCTCATCAAAATTACCAAACATTCTTTGTAAATGTTCATGATAAGGATCTAATCCAATATTACTATCAATGTTAAAAATAGTTTCATCAACATGCGTATAATCATCTGTATTTATTCTTAATTGAGAAGTTTTTTTTGTTTTAGATTTAGAAGTACTACCAGTTTTTTTTTATTTTTCTTGGATTTTGAGCTCCATAAATTAGTGATCGAATCAACTATGGTTGTTTGACCCTTGTCAACATTGTTTTTACCGAAATTCATATTCAAATATAAAAAGTGAGTAAATTATATATAATACGAAAATGTAATGCAAAATTTTAAACAAATAAATAACTAAATAAGTAGAGACTAGAGACTAATTACTCACAAAATAAATAATTAAATGCAAACAAATAAATAACTAAATGAAAAGTGAGTTGGAACGAATGTACCAAACGTCTACTTAAAAAAGTAGACGTGTATGACCGAAAGCTGAAAATTAAAAGTTGAATTTTGAAGCTCCAATTTCCAAAGACCAAATTAGTAATTTTAACAAGAATAAGAGATTAGAGAGTAGAGACTTGAGTGAAAATTTTGAGAGTTGTTGAGAGAGTAGAAGATAATGTCTTTGTGAATGAAAAGAATGAAAGATTGGGGGTATTTATAGTTAAAAAAAAGGATGAAAATGTAGTTTTTAGAAGGTTGGGGTAGTAAAAAAAGTTTGGGGGGATAGGGGGGTGTAAAGGGGAGTTATAGGGGTGAAAGAGCCGTTGGTGGGACCCAAAACTCGTTGCCCAACGGCTATATTTAACATTTAAAAAAAACAAACCGAACCGGATCGGGACTAACCGGTATATCCCGATTTCCGTCCCGTTACCCCTCTCGAACCCACTAGACACCAACCCTAACCGGTACAAGCCGGAACGATACTGGACCGGTAACGGCCCTAACCGGTACAAGACAAAGTAGCATTAAGTTACGTTGTAGATGTTTGTTCTAGATATTATATCGGTGATGTTCAAGTTAACTTGTGCACACATCGACTATTCCACCATCTCATACTTGATATGTCTTGTCAATACAATACGAGATAACTTTGTCACCAAGCAATGACAGATGTAAAGTAAGGCTACTCGAGCACCCATTATATATATAATTTTACCCAAACACTATTTTTTATATTGGAAACTAGCAATAACATACAAAGATATTGAATGAGCACCTAACTTTAGAAAGGTAGCAATTCGAGTAGTTGTTGTTGAGCATGCATGATGTAAAAATTATAGGTTTGCCATAGTTGCCAAGATTTAGGCCGATGAAAGAAAAATCTTTAGCTAACCAAAATTAAAAATCAGTAAATTCTGAACGTCAAAGTACAAGAAAAAATGTACAAAAAAACATCACCATTAGAAAACACAAATAAGAAGAACATTTTACTAATAATCATATTGCATAATCAACGCAACGGTCATAAAATTTATTTAATAAGAAGTGGAGATGGAATATAATAAGCTAAGTATCATTAATTGTATAATGTATTAAATAGTATATAATTAATTAAATTAGACCTATGTCTAGTATTTTGTTGAGAAAATTATTAGCACTAAGTTATTAACATGTTGTAGGGACACCATTTAATATTATCCACTTTTGTTCAAATCTACATATACTTTCATCTCTACCAAAAATCCTAATCTCTGCAAACCCTAATCTCAGTAGCATCGGCCATGGCCATGGCCATAACCACCATCGGTGAGATCAACCCCCCGAAGGGTTTTCCCCCATTAACTTAGCAAGACAATCCGAACCCTATGCAACCTAACTCTGCAGGTCTAATCCAATGCAATATGCGATCATTCTTAAACCAAGTTATTAATCTAACATTATATTATAGAATTGAGGAGGACAATACTAGGTCAATGTGGAATCAAGAGTGAGTGCATAATAGAAGTCTTGGATACGAGACATATATTGATCAGACTCACGAACTTGGAAGATTATATGTATCTACTATTTACAACAACTTTCTATGTGAAAGCTAGAGAGAATTATTAGCATATAATTAAGAACCCTTAAATGTGATCCATAGTTTTAACTTGACGTAAAATCAACGATAGGAATGGCATGGTTATCCTTTCCTAACCTATCACTAAATCTTTTTTTCGAGGAGGCAATTTTCTTGATACCATCAGCAATGGATTAACCACTAACGATTGACATAGCCATGAAAAATCGAACTAGACCTAGTTATGCTAAAGTCAAAATAGAGATGGCTAAATTACCACAAATGGTTAGAATCACTGAGGAGAATGATATCACGGGGGTTATAAAATACAAATGAATTAAGGTGCAATATGACTACATGCCCAAATACTATAAAAAAAAAAATATTGTTTGCAAGATCATAATGACCATAGTTGCCAGACAACTCATCCAAAATTATATGAAACAAGGGGTGAAGATGAGAGGAGTAGGAAATAGGAAAAAGATGGCATCAAAACGTTGAAGACATACAGTGGGGGGGGAACATAACAGAGTTTTGATAAGTGGCAGAGTGGTAGGAAAGAATGGATGGTCAGAAGAAGGAATAAGTATAAGAGCGATAAATATGGAAACATTAAAGGGGGAAATGACATTTAAGATGAGAATTCCTTCGAGGCGATGAAGGGTGGGGAAGTGGAAGAGGAAGTTAAAAATATTGAAGGAAGCACAAAAGAATATGTGAACTAAAACTTTGATAAAATACAACAGGAGACCATTCAGAAAGAAGGGGAGGAGAAAGTTGATACAAATGGGACCAACATGAGTCAGGACAATAAGGCAGAAAGAAAAAAGGAGAGGAAAGTAAAGTTATCACCACAACATAATCCAAGTGAAGAAGATGCAATATAGAAAGAGGAGGAGAATATAGAGAAAGCCTTAGTTAGTGGTAGCGAAAGTTAATAATAAATGAGTTGGTGGTAGATCATGGCAGTCATGAAGAAGTATTGGAACCAAAAAGGGGAAGTATGGACAAACATGATTTATCACAAAACAATTCAAAGGTGACTAGAGAAGGAGATTTGCCGCTTGAACAAATAGACAGAATAAAGGAGACTCATGTCAAGCAAAAGAAACAAGGAGGAGAAGAAATCACTACTATTCAAGCATCACCAAGACAATCAAAGAGAACAATTGTCAAAAACACTAAATATCTGTGAGAACCTTAATATGGGAATATCAGGTTGGCAAACACTCAAAACATGTTAACTAGACTGATAAATATGCATAAAATATACCAATTTTACATGACAGGATTTATGGAATCTTTTGAAGGTAGTCAACAACTAGAGCAGCTTAGAAGGAAGTTGGGGATGAAGTATGCAAAGGCAAACACAAATTGTAAAATTTGGGCTTTTATTGATGAAATCATGGAATATGAAATAGTAAGGGATGAAGAGAAAATGATAAATTTTAAACTGCAAAATCAAGCATTAGGCATTGAAGTGATGATATCACTAGTGTATTTTAAATGTACACAAAGTGAAAGATTGCAATCATGGGATTTGATGTCTAATAATAGGAGGAGACTTTGATGTTATCAGTACTAATGAGGAAAAATTGGGGGGAAGGCTAGTAACAGAGATGGAATTAATGTGTGTAATCTGAAAGATAAAAAAATTCAAGGGTAGCAAGTACACATGGTGGAATAGCAGAACTGATACAGAGTGTATTTTCAAAAGATTGGACACGGGGAGTGAGTAATGATAGATTGATAACTATTTTTCTGATTCTTGAGGTGGAACATGTGGTGAGAAATGAGTCGGATCATACTTCTTTAGTGATCACTTTCAAAACAAATAAAGAGAATGTGATTAAGCCCTTTAAATTACTAAATATTTGGTTGAGCGAGAAGTCTTTCATGAAGGTGATAAAAGAACATTGGCATGCTAATTTTGAAGGGGAGTTGTTTAGTTTATTTCATCATACATTGAAATAGGTGAAGCAAGTATTGACTCAATGGAGTAAGGACAATTCTACAATATTTTTTTAGGAGATAATCACTTTAGAAGAAGTCATTAAAGTACATGAATCTCATATTGAAGTGGATCCGTCTAGAGCTAATAAAGAGAAACTATATCGAGCCCAAGCAGAGTTAAAGAAGCAACTGTTTAGGGAGAAAGAATTTTGAAAACAGAAAAGTAGTATAAAGTGGTTTAAAGAAGAATAAAGAAATACAAAGTTTTTTCTTAACATAGTCAAAGGTGTTCAGAAGGATTGGCTTTTGAGAGAGGATCATTGATATGGTCTATAAGGTTGGTTAGTAATAACTAGTACTCAGTTTTACTGAATGGACAACCTAAAGGCTTCTTTAAATCTTTTAGAGGAATTAAGTAGGGAGATCCTCTATCCCCTACTCTTTATACTTGCAGCTAAAGTAATGTCTGGATCCCTTGATGCCCTCATGGGTAAAAGATATTTTAAACTCTTTGGAATGCCAAGAAGAAGCCATAAAGTTAATCATTTAGCCTTTGCAGATGAGATGATTATCTTATGTAAGGCAGAATTGAGAAATAAAAGGAAATAAAAAGCTTACTACAAGCAAATGATTCAAAGGATTGGGTCAAAGATTCAAGCTTGGAAAGGAAAATTACTCTCTTTTGGGGGAAGAGCGATACTAATCAAACATGTTTTGCACACTTCTCCTATTCACTGTTTGTCAGTAATGAATTCATCAAGCAATGTTCCAAACCAAATTCAATGATGACTGAATTCGTTTGCATTGAAGGTAGATGACATTTGTAACACCTAGTAAATGTAAAGGTCAGTTAGAAGGTGAAAGGGTTGTAGATTGGTGTAAAAAGTTGATGGTGTGCACTGGTTTCACTTACCCAGGTACAGACTGTAGAAGGTTGTATGGATCTTGAGTACCAATCGTGGTTTGATAGTTGAAAATACGGAAAATGTCAAGTCTCATATGTATTCCACGAGCCAACAGTATGGTTCGCGAATGGATCTATGAGTTGTGGACGAGGCTCGTGGATGGAGTTCCACACTGAGTGATATTTTGATACCTTGAGTTTTATACATAGCTTGTACGGACTATACACTGAAATACGGGACGTAAAGGACTCTCGTAGTTGGTCTTTAGAAAGTTAAGTCTCAAATGATTCGTTTACAACTTTCCAGTACAACCAGTCAAAAAAGGTACAAACCAAACTTGACATTAATGGTTCGTAGGCCTAAGGATATATGCCTCTGACTTAGGCTCGTGGTTTCCATGACGGGTTTCTAGTTAGTGATCCATGAAGGACCAGTACGATATGTCGCCGCCTAACGTACGGACCGTACATGGGTCTGTAGAGTATCATTATCTCAACAAAAAAAAAAGTTATTTTTAAAAATTAAAAAATGAAAGTATCTTTAGTTGTTAGTTAAAAAATTAAAAATTAAAGTATTATTATCTCAACAAAAATTATTCTTACCCCACTCCATCACCTCCTCCCACCGTACCCTTAATACACCCCGCACCCATTTTTAAAATAAAAACTTTAATTTTCATTTACAAAAGGCGTTTTAAAAACACATTTCTCTATCCCTAAATCCCCCACCCTTACGAAAAAAAATTTAATTTTTTTATTAAAAAAATCTACCACACCCCACCTAATCCTTCACTCTCATTTTCTTTTTCGTATTTCTTATTTTGTTTTAGATATATACATATGTTTTTAAGTAATTATTCCATTTGCCGCAAGATATTTTAATAAATAAACTATATTAAAAATTTGAGAACATAGGGATAAATAAGGTGGGGTAGAAGTTGTTTTTTTTTAAAATAAAAATGATATGAAGTACAAAACTCTAAACACAAAATTCGATCATTCAAGTCGAATAGACGCCATTCGTTTTCTACCGAGGTCGGAATTTTTTTGAAGACAAATCCATCATTGAAGGGCTAGATGCCGGATCGCCATCGAATAGGTTTCAAAGCAAGCAGTACGGCGCAACAGAGGAGCCCATTATATCTTAAAATATTGGGAAGGAGTGGTTGGTTTGGGGAAGGGAGGTCGAAGTAAAAAAAAATTAGAAAACAATCGAGTAGGGAGAGGAGGGGAGAGGGTAATGTCGAGGGATACAGGAGGTTGGGGGAGATGGAGGAGTGGGTAAGAAAAATATTTTAAATTTTATTTTATAAAATAATAATTTCTTTTTAAAAAAAATAGTGATATTTTAATCTTTAGCTTTTAATTAAGATTAATAATTTATTTAATTTTAATCCAGGTGGAATGTTTTATCAAGGTAGAATGCCATGTGACGAGGCTTTTTATTTTAAATAAAGGAGAGTATATTACACATCAATGAGGTATATTTCTCAAACTAATAAATGATAATTTAAGTATGAAATTCGTTTAAGTGTGTTTTTGACACTTCCCCTTTAGATAACTAAATTAACAGCACAAAACAATAGTAAAATAATGTAGAATTGCTTTTGAAGTATGTACATGAGACATTTGCCCTCTACCACCAAATTCCAATACCAAAAAGTACAGAGCAATATACTATTCAAACCAGCAAAAAAACTTTTTTCATTACCCACCAGTTCACCAAATTGTCAAAGGCAATACCAGATATTATCTCTAATGTTGTGACAATGTAGGAGGAGTATACGACATAACCAGGTAGACGGTGCTGAATTCGTGCAAACTGCAACGTGTAGAGCTATGTTCTTTAGACCCGTTTTCGTATAAGCTAAAATCTCCATGTGCAATTTCTCCGTTACAATAGGTTCCTGAGAAGGTAACCCCAGGGAAGTTCTCCAAGAAAGGTGAGGCATCTACATTAGGTTCACCGAAATATAACTTGCCACGACCATAGCAAGCAAACATCATACCACCAAAAACAGACTTCTTCTGCATACCTATGCTTCCATTGCTATTAGAATGATCATCAGTTAGGTGGTTTAGATCCTGCTTCAGAAGTTTCATCTTGTTTGAAACATTGTTGCAAGAAGCACGCGCCAAATCAGAATTTGCATGGTAAAACTGGAAGGAGTCGTAACTTTTGATACCATCACCATGGACATAGAGATACTCGTAATCACCTCTGCAAATTCGTATAATTAGTTACAGAAGTAAAGAGAGAGAGGAAGAGGAAAGGCATAAATGGTTGTAAAGAGCAGCAGTTTCAACTACGACAACAATATGCTCACTGTGATCCCACAAGGTTTTGGTAGGAATGGGGTGTACGCAAACCTTACCCTACCTTGTGGGAGAGAGAAAGGTTGTTTCCGATGGACCCTCAGCTGAATAAAAGCATTTTCAAAAAAAAAAAGATCGACAAATACAAGTAGAAAAGAGAAGTACTGACAGTAAAATTAATAAAGATAGCTCAAGTAAAAGAAACAACAGTAGTTATACAATTGAAAATGTTTTTCCATGTTTGCAGAAACAAACTCAGTCGAGGAGGACTCCCTATTGTCTCCATGAACCATCAAAACTTCCTAGAGAATAATCCTTCTATCTGCAAGCTTTTACACATCAAACACCTCGGGATAGAAAATGTAATAAACTGGAGAGCAGAATGAGACATCGTAGAACATTCAAACATCATACGTGAAGGCTATAAGGATAATCAAGCTCAATGGTGCATTAATTACCTTACAACCATTTGGAATTCACGCATAAATATCCAGTTTGTGTCCACATGCCGAGAAGTGCATTTCCTCATCTTTGTAACTCCAACATAGAGAGTTCGAGAATGGGTATGATCTCCCAACTGATGAAATCAAACCATAGAAAAGAAAGATGAAATCAAAGAGGAGTGAATTATGTTCATGTGTTTCAAACACACACATGAAGGAAGATGTATACTAGAATGGAAATTTCATCAATAAGACAGCTTCTACGTTCTAAATAAGTAACGATTTTGTAAAAGACATCTTCAACTCACAAGAAACCTTCACTTTCAGATTACGCTCTATATAGCAGATTATTAAACCATTAAGGATTAAAAAAAATAACATAGTTTAACAAAAGTGGTTTTATTACTGTTTCTTATGATACTATACCTTGTGTAACTGTGCATGCGACAAAAGATCAATCATGAACATTCTTCAATAAAGTCTTTTATAACCTTAATTTGTAATTGTCAGATTCTTTTTCTGAGTTACCAATAGAATTTGAAAATCAGTCAGACAGCATGATCAACTCTAATCATCCAAATATGTCCAATCTGCTATAATGCATCTCGTTAAACCCGTTGTATGCTCCTCCCTTCTAAGTGAGGCAAGAGCAATAGAGTTCTGACATTTGATGAATCCACGCATTACTGAACTTAAAAGGATTCATTATGATGGAAGGAATCAAAGGAAAAAGACAACGAGACTAGTTACACCACAAAATCTTGCAAGTATTTTTGGTAGTTGTCTTTCTTATCAAATCAGCTGTAATTACTTCCTTCAGAAACTAGCTACTTGAACTTTGGTGCTTAAACATTAAAACCAATTTACTTCAGAAGACGTACTACCTTACCTCATCATAAATTGGATCTAAAATAGTCTCACCATCCATATTAAAGTCAATTTCGTCTGTTGTCGCCATGAGCCGAGTAGAATTGTCATGAGATACTGCCTTAACATAAACAGCTTTGTATTTAGGCCCAATCGGTGAAACGCCAGTGGATAACATTACATGAAACTGAGTTTCCCCAACACCTGTTTATAGGGTCCCAGAAAATGATTTTCTCAATAAATTCCCTGGAAATATGATATGCTAAATTACCTACATATACAAAAATATTAAGTAGAAGACAAGAAATCTAATCATCAATATATTTACAGATATAAGTGCAAAAGAAGCACGACATAACTTTAACAAATACAGACAATTTTCAAAAATATTAAGGTCATGAACCTAAAAGATCATGCATAACTACAAAGTTCACAGAGAATGAAAATTCATTTAGTAGAAACCACATCAGATAGCACTTACCGAAGTTATTCAGACAAATACGGGTCAAATGCACTACACAGCGCTCAAGCTATATAGTTAGTGGTTTATGTTGACGATTGACATGATTGGCGGTGTTTTATCGGCACTATGCTCCAATTATGTGTATTTATTTAGTGGTTTATGTTGACAATATCGTTATTACCAGCAATGATCAAGATTTTGTTAAGGATGTTGATTCAAAGCTAGACATCACAGAACTCTTGTTGTAGGCGCTAGGAGAAAACTATGACTGGTGGAGTTTTTGTAATCTGTAAAGATGGCCTAGAAAAGCCTTTGTGCTACACATACATAATGTTGTTACCTTTCTCCAAAAAAGAAAGAAAAAAAAAAGATCAATTGATTATGTTTTCTTCCTTCCTATCTCAGTATCTCTGTTTCTATTTAATTATTAAGTTGAGAAATAGAACTAGCTAATGATTGAGTTGTACTCAAATTGGTAAGTTCATATTATTCCACAAGGAAGTCGACAGACTTCGGATTTTCATGGATGTTAGCTGATCAAAAGTTGAGTTTGTGAAATTTTTCAAGAACAAAATTTGGGGAGTTTAGACAACTTCATAACTTAGTTGATATTGAAGATGTGCGCCAAATATTAATCACGCCTCACGCCCCACTATATCAGACTAGCAAGTTTCTCTCCGACCCAAATGCCTTATAAAACTGTGCTCTTGTTATTGAACAAACAGAATCATGATTTGAAACCGGAAAGTTCCAGTCAAGAAGAATTCCATACCAGGAGGCTTGCCTGTATCCCTTGAAAACAAAAGAGCAACAGCAGCTGAACTGGACACTCTGCTATTATAAAAACTAATTGCTGCTCCATTTTGGTATACAAACTTAGAACCCGCGTCACCCACAATGGCAGTCTCACTGGAAAAAGCATAATCTACAAACACGAAATGGGGCACCGAACATATAATTTCTTTCTCACAGAATGAAGTAAGAAGAGAAATCAGCATTTATAAAAGTATATGGGAACAAATGAAGTTTTGCATAAATGAGAACTATGAAGCTCACTCACCCAACTTTGCAAGGACCGGTTTGATGTCAATGTCCTCGTCCTAGAACAACATTCAAATGATTTTCATTACATTTTAAGTAAGAAAAAGAAGGCAGTTCCTAGATATTGAAAAGCATAAACTTCAAGTGTCCCTCAAAGTTCATTAAGCTTTTCAAACACAAAATTAAATAAATAAAAGCATGTTCCCACTAACAGCTTAAAACTTTTAGATGAATTGATCACACACTTCACACACTTCAATATGGTATTAGAGCAGGCATAGGTCCCAGGTTCGAGTCTCACCGCCACTCAATAACAAAAAGAATATCAGCATGCTCGACTCATTTTTAAAAAATCTGGCATGCACGTGAAGGGGGGTGTTGAAAACAAAATTAAATAAATAAAAGAGTATTTTCTCTTAGATGAGTTGGTCACAAACTTCAATACGACTTTTTAACCTGGCCCACTCTAAAATCCAAATTGATAAGTCCAGACGACAGAATATGAATTGCATGAGGTTTAACTTTATCCCCTTCATCCACAATTTAAGGAAAATATGGCATCACCACTTTTACAAGGAGGGAATAAACTGCTTTGCCACAGGGGGCAAGAAATAACAAAATGAAAGGTCTTAAGGACTTGAGACTTACAGAAAATAACAAAATTCCCATTGGTGATGATCCAGAACGAGAAAACGAGCGTTCCCTGATACTGCGCAAGAAATTCTCAGTCATGAGACCCTGAAATTTGTTCTCCCCAAGTAAGTGTAGCCCATTTTAAATCAAGTTAGCACAAATTTTCTACTAGATATGAACTATTCATATCCTTCAAAGTTCCAAGTAGGAACTTCATAAATTCGAAATGAAAATAAAGTTAAAAAGTGGAAGTTCAGATTTCTCTCAATAGGGCAGACATATTTGTATAAATATTAGGGGTTGTATTGGAGTACAGGATTACCCGAGTTTTTTTTAATGGGATTAAATCAATTGTTAATCCTGGCAAGAAACCAACAGTCACTAAAACACCCTCCTCCTCATTACGAAGATCCTCATGAGCCTTGTTGTCTTCCCATGTGTCCCACTGAACCTGGAAAAACATCATTTTCTCCACTTCAATTCTTGTTGGTTGAATTCAGAATGCAATCCCAAGAAGATTCTAGTCTATAACCACTAGATTTACCTCTTCAAACTCATTAGTGTTAGCGTCTTGCCCAAAAATTCCACAGGATATCGAAGTGATTATTGGAATGTCGCTACTGAATCTATCACTAATCTGCAGAACAATATATCCACCATAAGCAGCACATATAGCTTACCAATGTGTGACAATTCATACTTCGAATGGATGATTTTATTAATATCTCTAGTTTAACAAAGTATATCATTTCAATTGAAAAAACAAAACGGGACCCTTTTCATTCTGATTGTTTCGTGTATTTTAACTTTGTAATCTTCATACTGATTGTCTCAATATATTAATTAGTTCGCATAGATCGATATAGGCCTGCTTGTGCCTAAAAAAGATGTTTTGTATGAATAACACAATATCAATGCTAAAAAACTAGGTAAAATGTTCATTACATTATTCACTATAGATACAATACTCTAACAAACTTAAATAGTGCTGTCAGTCACTATGTAACTACTTGATGATTATAGATCTTAAGTCGAAAAAATTACCAACAATTCTACAATTAACATAATTATAGGGCTAAACTGATCTTTGACTACACTTCACTTTCCTAATCTTTTGCATGTCAGCTCATACTCAACCCGTTAGGTAGCTAATTTGTTTCAGAAGAGCTATTAAGATAAGATTTCAAGTAATTATGCTGAATTAAACGCGGGTCCAAGTTGATATTTGAACAATTTAAATATTGTTTAGAACAAAACTGAGATCCTAAATTATTCTTTTATATAATAGGGTAATACACTCTCGATCTCAATTTATATGACACTGTTTTAAATTTTGTACAACAACAACTATGCCTCAATCTCAAACAAGTTGGTGTTGGCTATATGAATCCTCATTGACCACGTTACTCCATTCTATAATAATATTATCCTAAACAATTTCCATAACTTCTAAGAGTTCAAGGTTATTCAAATTTACACTTCACTGTGAAATTTTTCCTTTCAAACAAACATTTCAGCCATTTACTTTGCAACATTTTCTCTTATTATCACTAATAATATAATACAAATCTCAAATTATAATCTTAAAACTCTGAGTTAAAAAGTATTCAGAATTATAAGAAAACGAGGAGACTTATTTTAGACAACTTAAAATAAAAAGCAAGACGTTAATTTGATTTCGTTTTGAATATATTGATGCAGACCATTTAACAAACATATTCATGGAGTATGCCACAATTTCTAGAACACATAAATGCCAAATAAAGAGAGAAAGAGAGAGAGAGAGAAGATCACATACGAGACACTGAGCTTCCTCCAAGTCAAAAGAAGGACCAATGGAAGCAATTACAAACTGGGGACGAATCGGCCTAGCTAAAACCTTGTCAACAGCCTCATCCACAGCACCCTGCACCAAAAATTCATTTTCAACCCAATAAACTCTTGTAATAAGCTAAACAAGATACTCCCATTGTCCCAAAATAGTTCTTTCAAGAAGTTTTCAACAAACTACAGTAACTTTTTATCAAATATTGTATTCGTTTCATCACTTCTCATCTTATGTTGACTATCAAAGTTCAAATTCTTAAAATATATACCTCTCTTCCAGTCCCAAAAAGAATGGCGAGGTTTGGAATACTAAGGTCAATTCATCTTACTTTTTCTGTGTATTCAATCACTCATTTCTTCAATTTTTCAAAATATAATTCTTTTAAAAAGACTATCTTTCTTTCTTGAATTAGAACAGAGAGAGTAATTTTTATAGTTAGTACTCCATTTGTACCCAACTTATTTGATAATTTTTTCTTCTTTCTTTTGCAATAGTATGTCTTAAAAGGAATGACATCATTCTAATTTATAATAATATAACTTTAAACTTTTCATTTTGCCTTTAGAGGCGTCTCAATTATATGTGACATACTTTCTTTTTTAGTTTGTCTAGAAAAGAATGCCATACTTTTTTTTGATTGGTATTTTTTCAAAAAAAATGGACCATGGGCCTGCCGGCTGCCCCTCTAGCCTTCTCCTGCTTAAAAATTGGACACGGGCCTGTGGCTGTCCGTCTAGCCTTCTCCACTTAGATATCATACGTTTTCATAGTTTGAACATGTGATGTACGTCTAACACACACAGCACGCATTGCACTCTTACCACTAGATCAAAGCTCTGAGAGCTATGATACTTTCTTATTTAGAAACAATTTAACTTTAAATTTCTCATTTTACCCATAATAAGATGATTTCTATTCACACACATATTTATGATTGTTTTAGTCCACAAGTTTCAAAAGTTTTCTTTCTTTTCTTCTTAAGCTCCATGTCCCGTCAAAGACTGCCATATAAGATGGTGAGGAGGGTGTAATTCTTATAATTAATAGTCCTTTTGTTCCAATTTATGGAGCACATTTTCCTTGTTAGTCTGTCTTAAGAAGAATATACTTTTAAACTTTTCATTTTCCCCCTTAACAAAATAAAATATTTGTAAGTTGTTTTAAACTGCAAGTTTCAAAAGTTTGTCGTTCTTTCTTGTGCTTAGTATTGAGCATAGAAACCTATAGCACCTACTATTTGGGTGCACACCAGATAAATTTTCTTCTACACAATAGCTCGCAAATCACATAGGTTAGTCAAAAGCCCGATGTGACGAGCTGGATTGAGAAGGCATTGACAAGGGAATTGATCTCTCGAGTCTTGCTTCTGACTATGTATCATCTCATTAAAATACAACAGAAAGTTTAAAGTTAGATTATTTAAAATATAAAAAGTTATCGAAAAACTAAAAAGGAAAATGTGTCGCATAAATTAGGGCTTTTATCAAGTTTCTACTTAGATCAACAAAATGGTTAAGCCAAAGGACACAAAAAATTGTGATGAATCTTATACCTGAAGACAAGGATGGCAGGACAGAGCAGATGAAAGATTTGGAAGAGTGAGAAGGCCATTAATGATGAGATTCCAACTACGGCTCACACATGCTGCTGATGCACATGATTCTGCTGGTAACCGAGACAGAATGTTGTGCAGAAGGTCTTCTCCGATTACATCCATCGTCGCCGTCTCCGTCTCCATCGCCGTCAATTTCTGCCTTTGTTTGGCCGCCATTTTTCAAAAACTGAAAAACTCTTGAACTTCCTTTTTTATTATTTTTTAAAAAACTGATATTGCTAGAGCGGCCCTTGAACTTTGCACTATTCACCATTAGTTTAAAACTTCCCTAGATAAGGCACAGGACTATATTAGAGATATATCTTAACTAAACTAAAATTTTATTATTTTGATCTCGTTTTTTTGTAATTTTATACATATTTTGTCTTATGTGGCATACTGTAACTTCACGTAATTGAGGCATGTGAGAGATGTTTGGATGTCACGTAAGCCAAAAAAAATATATACAATATTAGAAAAAAAAAAATAGGTTCAAAGTAATAGGACCTTGTTTAGTTATTGTGTGTTTCTGAAATTTCGTTCATAATTTAGGGAATACTTGTATCTTATCCCAACTTCTCTATAACGACTTCCTTTGAAGAAAATATTTTTGTATTCAAGGGACACATCACACATTCCTACTTAATTGAGGTGTTATTTGGTTGGTAGTTTATATTAGAATGTTAAATTGACAAATGGGCTATATATCAATAATATCGTTGTTTGATTTGGTACAAAATGATAGTTTGAGTTACAATTATGATCCATTTTTACATGCTCATTTTATGTATATTTTGATATTATCTTTTGTGGAAATAAAAAATATTTCATTTATCTTTCAACTTTGACTTGTTTTTATTGTTCTTTTGTATAGAATAAAGTTGGACCAATTGAAAATAGACATATTGTGTAATTTTCAGGTTATACATTATCATCATCGATGAATGAGATTTGTGAGGTATATTTTTAATCATGGTATAAGAACTTTGAGTTCATAAGTTTATATTATAAGTTTATCTATTCATTTGTAACTTCTTTTCTTAAATTTTCTTTTGTTGAAATTCAAATTGTAGTTATAAAACTTAAATAACAATATATTAAAATTATTGAGATTAAGCAAGCCAAACTAGGCGGGTCAAGACCCCAACCCATTTGAGTCTAAAGTAAACTTGAGTGGGTAAAGACCCAACTTAATTTCTATTTCAACTCATTTTAATATCTCCAATTTCAAGTCAACCCACCCATTTGACATCCCTCAGTTTAACTATAACACTAAAATTACATTCGCCCGAAGTCACGTGCCATTAACACTCACCAACATTTAATAATAAGGTTGTAAGTTGAATTAGGTATAAGTGATTTAGATAATGTAATCATATTATTTGACTAGTGAATAGTGTAGTTAAATTAAATGGTAGATTAGTGGTCTTTGAGTGCCAATAAAGAAATATATACTTACCATTTTACTTTAGATTCAAGTATGAAGATATTACAAGATCTTTGACTTTACTTGTGCATTAATGTAGATGGAGAATTGTCAATCTCCTCTTTCTTTTTTTAAGATGATAGTATCGGGTCAACTTGTGTACATCTGATTGATTCGATCCACCAAATACCTAGTACTTCCCAGTAGTCAAAAATGTTTTATGACAAGAAAGTGGGGATGCTCTTTGATTGTATTTGTTTGCTTGATCTTTGATTATCTAGATCTAAGACAAAATAACATTAAGTTACATTGTAGATGTTTGTTCTAGCTATTATAATAATGATGTTCGAGTCAATTGCGCATACTCGACTATTCCACCAGTTGATTCATGTTATCTCTTGTCAATACAATACGAGATATAACTTTGTCCACCAAGCAATGATAGTTATACAGTAAGGTTACTTGAAGCTCAAACACCCATTATATTTTACCCAAACACTAATTTTTATATCGGAAACTAGTAATAACATACAAAAAATATTGATCGAGCACCTAACTTTAGAAAGGTAGCAATTCGAGTAGTTGTAGTTGAGCATCCAGGTCTGACATAGCCGTTAAGATTTAGTCCAATAAAAGGAAATCAACTAGTGTTATAATCTTTAACGAGCCAAAATTTAAAGTCAGTAGTTTTAGAATCAACGTCAAATATCAATTTGTATATAAAAGATAGAAACACAAATGCGGAGGAACATTTTAATAAACATGCTGCAGAATTTTCAGTGTTGACTAACAAAACAAATGAAAATCAGAAGTGAAGTGAAGATGGACTAAGCTAAGTATCATTAATTAAGCTACTTATGTATTAGACAGTTTATTAATTAACTAAATTAGACCTAGCTAGGACTAGTATTTGCAGAGAAAATTAATATAATAACTTGTTAACATGTTGCAAAAAGATGATCTAATGAGTACAGAAAACCAATCATATGCATATGGACAAGTCAAAAGGGCAGATCCTAGATGTGTGGGAATCTTGTTGTGATTTAGTAGACATACTCATGGGTAGAGAGTTTGAGTCGCGGAATAAACTATTGATGCTTATGTCAATATAAGACTGCTTATGCTAGACTTCTAGACCCCCATAGCGGCGGCCCTTCCTTGGAGCCTAGATAACAAGATACTTTGTGTCCTGAGTTGTCATTTCATATGGTATAGAACCTTATACGGGGTAAATCCCGGATAGTAAACCAATGAATCAAAGATAAGTTGGCCAGTGAGTTTCGAATACAGGATGGTTACACAAGAAAAAAGGCAGTGAACATGCTCAAGGACATAAATGCCATGCCAGCAAAATTGGCAAAAAAGTATATGCAATATACACAAAAGGCATTTCAACAAATCTATACAGGAATTAATGTTCATTTCATTTATTCTGAATCATGATGTACAACTCTAAGAACTTTCACAATTGGGACTAAATATGTATGTTTAATGAACCACAATAAGGTAAAAGTTACTGACTTTGATGACGAAAACGTAAGCTTTCATTGGCGACAGAATGATAATAGGCTCGAAGCAATCTTTTACGGAACCTTCCAAGATTCAACCTAACATTTTGTCGATCAAGGTAGATCTTTTTCGTGAATTCCCATCCTCTATCGTTCACGCTGTTAGGGTCAGTCAGGACGGGATCATTCTTGTCATATTCGTCATACAATGAGCTCTCTTTAGGAAGAATTTTGTATCCAATGTACTTGAGGCCTAGTTTCACTGCTGGTTCTCCGTAATAAGTACCTGCTGCCCAATCTGTTCCAAGTGGAATGATTTGGATGAAAACAGAACCAGGCCTCATGAAGAGGAAATGTGTCATGGCAGCACCATGAACTCCTATCATAACATCACTTGAATTAAGGACTCGGTAGATACTTGCGAGTTCTGTTGTTCGTTGTGGCCTCAAAACTTCCACATGAAATCCAACATCTTCGATCAATTTAACCAAATAATCTTCATTCATTATAGCTCTAGAATCATTTCTAGCTATTATAACCACTTTAGGTTTCTTCAAATCCTGTTTTTCTTCCATCTTTGTCTCGGATGAGGGTAACAAAACATGTTTTTCCATATACATCCGAGCATCACGTTCCTCATCTTGGATCAAACTTCTAATCCGAGGCAAATAAGCTCGGTCTAGAAGGTCTCTAAAGTCTCTAATGGTCTTATCATTTCCCATCAATGAAGAATTAACAGTTAGCTCATCATGGATTCTTAAACCAACTATGGCTTCAGGGAAGCAATGTGTCCTCTTATCTCCGCTAAAATCTATAATAGGATACTCGGTAAGGTGAGACAGGACGTTCTCGTACTTCATTATCCACCATGCATGGTACTCAAGGATTACGAACACAACCTTCTTGTTGAACTGCTGAGAAGTGATGTAAAGGGGCAAAAGTCCGTCATTAAACTCATGGTAAAGATTACCGGTGTAACCTCCAGTAGAGAAAAACACAGCCGGCACATCATGTTTAACATCACACTTTTGATGAATCCTGGAATGTTCTCCCTTCACAACAAGGTCTAACTCATCGACGGTGTCCATCACATTTTTTTCCCATTTCCGAGTATATGGCCTAATCTTCTCATGCCGAAGCACCTCACCATTCTCATGACCATTGTTTCTGTAGAGGGTAATTCTAGAGGAAGCAGAATCCATCCTAACATCCCCTTTCATCACGCATACATCGGAGCGGATACTGCTTCTTTCACAGCAAATTGACCCTGCAATTCAACCAAAGGATCTATCAAAAATTGGGAAGATAAAGAACCATGTTGACATATTTTACTGTTACACTAAAACCAAAAACCTTAACAAGCAAAAGTCTATAATACCAACACAAGAAACTCATTCAGCCCCTACTACAAACATTTATGCCATAATACATACGTGGACACTCAAATTTGGCCTTAATTGGCAAGTAAGCACTCCAACTTTGAGAGGTGCACATCTAGGCAATAGACACCTCAACTTGGTCTCAACCGAACACTCTAACTGGTCGGTGTCTAGATTTGCATGCTCAAAGTCGGAGTGTTTAGTAGTGAATTGTGACCAAGTTAAAGTGTCTATCCATATATTATTCCATAACCATCACATGATCATAATACAAGATAAAATCCAAAAATAGAGTTCACCCCCCAACCCCTCCCAATATGTCACCATAGATGCATATAGGATCATTTTCAACAGAACATAAAAATAAGTAACAAGTAAAATACTTAGAACTAACCATTAGAGACAGAGGAACAAGCATTAAAATCTGATTTAGAAATAAGTCCACCTTCTTCAGAACTATATGAATCTGCACACATGCAAAAACAGAACAAAATCAGAAAAAATTGAAACCCCAAAAACCAAAAAGATAGAAAAATAGACAGCAGCTTACACAAGAGAGAAAATTTATGATGAGAAGTGAACAACTGAGGAGCTAAAAAAAAGCTAAAAGAGATTAAACAAAGAAAAAGAAGGTAAAAAAGTTTTGGTTTAGTTCTTTTGTGATTGTAACCAGAGTTTCCACACACTAAACCAATAGGGGTAGTTTCTTCATCTACACAAACCACAAAAACATCCCCTTTCCTATTCCAGTGCTGATATCTCTTATAATGCATCATTTTCTTGCACATACTATACACTAAAATAAAAAGACAACAATTTTTTTTTGTTTTTTCAAGACCAAAGAAGAAAACTTTTTATGTTATATGTTTGAAAGAAGAAAAGGGTGTTTGAATTTAACAAAAAGAAGGGGAAAGACAAGAGCTTTTTAAAAAAAATTCAAGATTGAAAACACCAAAGAAGAGAACTTTCTATGCATACATGTTTGAAAGAAGAAAAAGGGAAAGACAAGAGCTTTTATTTATTTATTTTTTCAAGAATGAAAACACCAAAGAAGAGAACTTTTTTATGTGCTATATATGTTTGAAAGAAGAAAAGGGTGTTTTTGAAGAAGGGGGGGGTGGAAGACAAGAGCTTTCTTTGTTCAAAGAATGAAGAGACCAAAGAAGAAAACTTTTTTCAATATACTATATTGTGGTATGCACTAATAATTAGCACAAAATGAAAACAACAAAGAAGAGAAACTTTTTATGTACTATATGTTTGAAATAAGAAAAAGGGTGTTTGTGGTTTGCTCAAAGAGAAGTTTTTTCTCAGGTTGAAGAAGAAGACTGAATGAGAAAGATGGGTTTTTTTTTTTTTGGTATTTTCAAGAAGAGAACTTTTTTTTGTTATTTGTCAATATAGTTTTGCTTGATGGCAAGTTTTTCTGGGGGTGAAGGCTTGACAAAACCTTAAAAAGAGAGATTCTTCAAGGGTAGTAGGGTGGTGGATTTTGGGGAAGGGGGGGCGTAGGGGTGGGAAGAGGCTAAGGAATCAAGTCATCTTTGTGTGTATTTTTCACTGGCTAAAAACTGTAAAAAGTTTGTATAATAATTTCGAAATAAAATTTGAGATTGACTTAATTTTATATTTGATTTGAGATATTAATAATTTTTGAAGTATTTCTTTTACTAAAATGGTGGGATGCTAGTGAGATTCGAATACGCGAGGACTAGCTCATTTTGGTATAATAATTTCGAAATAAAATTTGAGATTAACTTATTTTTATATTTGATGTCTGAAATCCATTAAGAGGGTCTAAAATTATTGATCTACAACAACCTATTATGTCAAGAGTGTCAAAAGTATGTTATCTAATCACTAAGTGTACCATTTTACTTGTATATATGATTTTTTTTCCGATGAAGAGTGTCCAATTGGATGCCCTGACTTACATGTGCCTCCGCCTCTGTGTATAAAATGAGGTGAATAAGATTTTTCATTCTTAATTAGATAATTTGAATTCGAATTATATGTATGAAAAATATATTAGTAGACAATGTTTTTTTCCTTGATTAATTTTATATTAGTCAAAATCAAATTAATTAATATCAGACATTAAAAAAATATATATAATATAATGATGTAAAATATTAAACTCAAAGACTATCAACACACAAGGGAATTGGCTGATGAAGACAGCTCCATAAGCAAAGTTAACTTGAAGTTGAAGTTTATGAAAGAATAAAATTAAAAATTCTTCCTAATTTGGGGGAAAACTATCCAAAATATATATTTAAATAAATGAATACATATTTTATAATAACAAAATATTGTCATGAGGATCACAAATTATTAGTATGAAATTTAAATCAACAAAGTCTATAAAGGGATGAAATGGAGAAAAAGGTTTGATATTGTAAAAAGTTGCACTAATTAGAATTACTTGAACTACTTTGGGAATGGTAAAGCAACATTTTTTTAAATACGCTAGTTTATTTTTATTTGTCATATTTAAATTTGATATTTCCATTAAAAATAGTAATAATAGATATAATTATTTTACATTGTTATCTTAATCAATATTTAATATTAAATTTTAAAAATAAATGATCAATATTAAAAATAAAATAGTTAAAAGGTTATTTTCTTAACATGTTAAAAGTAATATACATCCATTTCTAAAATAAAAGTGAGGAGAGAGAGTAAAATGAATTCTTAAACTTTAGCCACAAATAGAAAAGTTGTAATCCTTCCTTATTACTAAAAAAAATAAAAAAAATAGATTAACTTTCACATATAGCAAACAAAAAAATCATATTTGTATGATATAGCAAAGTTTGTATAACTGCGCTTCATAGCAAACATATATATGTATAATTCGCTATACATATACAATTGAAAGTTATGTCTATTTCGCTATACATATATACAAAAAGAAGCAATTGTATTATTCGTTGGCTCCTCTTCAGATTTGTATAATTTCACTGACAGGCCATTTGTATAAATTGTTGTTAGCCTCTCGTTTGTATAAATCGTTGACAAAAATATTTGTATATCAAAAATCGCTCTCTCTTTCGCTTTA
>JAJOOH010017047.1:0-17078 GCA_029582605.1 Solanum gracilifrons
CCCCCCCCCCCCCCCCCCCCCCCCCCCCCCCCCCCCCCCCCCCCCCCCCCCCCCCCCCCCCCCCCCAAAGAGGGATAGAGGGAGTAATTAATTTTGTCTGGTCAGCTTAGTCGATTGAGTTAATGGGTGATCATTTTGGGCTAACCCACTGACACACATTTGTAATTCTCTTCATTTTTAATAAATCAGACCCAATGGGTCCTTCAGTTAAAAAAAAAACAAAACAGTACAGGATTATTTATATGCTGAAAAAAAAAACAAAAAAGTAAAAGAAGAATTACGTGTGATGAAGAAGATGAGGAAGCAATTGATATAAATGGCAAGAGAAGGGCCTTTCGAGAAGGCCCTTCTCTTGCTGTTACATCAATTGCTTCCTCATCTTCTTCATCAATCTTGCTGTTATATTAAACAGAATGTCATACTTTTTTTTTTATGAATCTTCTTTTTTTGAAATGTATTCAAAATAATCTCATTAAAAAAATATACAGGTTTTTGAGCTGAGAGTATTATAAACATTCTCTCTATGATAGATTTTAATCATGTGTATTCAATATATTATCTTAGATGTTATTGTAAACATATTACTTATTGTTAGAAAGATTTTGAGTAGTTTAGTTTAAAGTTCTAAAATATTTATGGTAAAAAGTAGATAATTATTTTTGTTTATTTATATATAGATTTTGTATTTTTCTTAACCATATTTAATATAGTCGAAGAGAACATAAAATTATCAAATTCACAATTATTGCCAAAAAACTTGTTGCTCCCCAATATACACGCAAGTGTACGTGGTCGCTCAAGTAATATAGATTCATAACGAAACGAGTTATCGTTCCCAAGGGACTTACGATTAATTTATATTTAACAGTCAATTCTACAAATAAAATAAAAGTAACTGTTTTAAGAAATGGTAATGATTATTAACAACTACTACGAATTATGCAATAAATAAACGTAACTAAGAGTGAACGACTTTAAGATGATGTTTCAAGCAAGTAAAAGACAATTCCAGGCTTGCAACATGCAATGAATCTCATGTATCATATTCTCGGCTTAGAACTAATTTTAGTTGTCAAGTTACTGGTTTATAGGGTTAACTGTATGAGTCGGATCTCTCGACCTCTAGTCGCCTACTCCAATTAACCACCACTATTTATACTAGAAGTAGTTTTGCTATCAATGGATAGGAAGATAAATGATGTAGTAAATAGTGAAGATAAAGGCCTTAGGAGTTACATAGGTTACAAGGTATAATAGAGGAATTATGAGTGACAATCAAATAGGCACTAATGCATCAATGTCATTTTGCATCTGTTGCAAAACTGAAGTGCATATGACAATAACTCCTAGTGGAGTAATGCAGTTGTAAAGTAGCAGTTAGCCACTCCAACGGCAACAAAGTAATTGCCATAACTCCCAACCATATAACAGCAAATGAAAGTCAACCAAAGGCAGAACATTGTGTATGTGGCAATGCAAAGATAGTACCTTTTTTAGAATATTAAAAATGTCACACTAACAATCCCCCACTCATTTTAATATTTAGACAAGAGAGTATATCAGCTGAAGGAAGATTACTATGCATAATGAAGGTGCGCTTTGCATTGAACCTCCACTTAGTAAAACAATAACTTTTACTCCAGAGTCGTAGTGGTCTCAGACTTGAACTATGACTGCTTAAGAGAAATAAAATATCACTGCTCACATAATAATCAAGGTGTTGACATGAGCTTTAAAGTCAACACGTTACGGCCTTGTGCTATCCTGGTTTCATGAGTGTTTTTGAGAATAAGCCTCATAGGAAGCGACCTACTTCCACACTCACATATGTGAAATCTGTCAAGAGTACTCCTGTAAGTTTAACACTGTTTTATTAAAAATGTATTTTTAGACTGGTTTTAAGAGTCGCCACTTAATTTTTAAGAAAAATCAAGAAAACTGTTGTTTTCGAAAGATTAAAACAGGGAATCAATTGAAAATATAAGGGGGTTCGGGAGTTCATATCAGTGTTCTAGGAAGGGTTTGAAAGCACCTAGAACACCCGCTAATGCGGTTATCCGACGATTAATTATTTGGCTAAAAATAGATTAACTTGAGCTGAAAAGATCAAACTTTTTTGATAGTACCGTTTTCTTTTAAAAGGGAAAAAGGGAAATATTGAACTACTACCTAAATGAGATACTTCTCAAAAAATTCTTCTTTTAAGTCTATTAAAATCTAATCGATTTTGGTTAATTGTTAAAACAAATTAAGCGTCTTTCGGGGACTTAAAATTAAGCAATGATTAATGAGTTTTATTACTCATTTCAACAGTCTGTTTTGATTAAGTGGCGACTCTGAAAAATAAAATAATCTCTAATCAATACCGTCACTTCAATTGGAAAAACCATTCCGCCTCCGCAGGTGCAAAAAGGGGTATGACTTCAACCTTTTGACTAACTAGTATTACTCAGTTTTATTTCTCAATGAGACTGGGAAGGGATATAATTCACCAGTTTAGTGTCACCTTAACGTGGTGTGAGCCATCAGTCAAGCCATATTATCCCTAAGGCCATTGTGAATTTTTTTTTTTTTTTTTTATAATTCTAAATAAAATTATGAATTTTGTATCAAGTAGGAATATAACCTCATGTTCAGCAATTCCCTTCAGTTATGCATCTGCCATGCCCAGTGCTTCAATGATAGAATCTGTAATGCCACAGCTCCCTCCTTTGGAATTTCTTCCTTTGTTCCATACGTATTCTCAAATACATTGTTGATATGTGATTCAAACATCTCTTCCAATCTCCTCTTTCTCTTCCTTCAATTCCAAGTAGGCAACATACAATTGAAACTTGTAGTGTATATATAAGGTGGTACTTAGTTTTGTTGAAAGATGTTTAAGGGGGTATTTAAACACCCGTCTAGTTTAAGTGTTAAAGTACGTTGTCCTGCCAACTTCAGGTTCTTTTTATGTGTTTCTCATTAAATTAAGTAAGGTTAATTTCTTATCGTTATAATTCTTCTCATATTAATAAGCTGTAAAAATATATTCATATATATGTTGTTGGTGTGTGCACTAGACTCTCTCTTTTATTTTAAAAAAAATTCTTAAATGACATTTTAAATGGACAAAATATTTCAGCTTGACAAAAATTAAATAAATTATTAGTATTAGTTAAAAATTAAAAATTAAAGTATTACTATAATTTTTTTTCTTTAAATATAGTAAATAAAGTTTTTTCATAGATGAAAGGTAATATACACTACCAGTGCTGCATCAATTGTCTAAAATTGATGCAGTAATTCAGACATTATATTGATTTACCTCAATTAAAATGGTTCTTCAGTACGACCCAAGTTTGTACCGATCGTTTTATACGCTATTGGGACTTGGGATCGTACGGAAGAGTTGTTTTTATTGAGGTAACCATTTTTTTTTATATTAAACATAATGTGATAACTTTTTTTATGAATTTTTTTTTTTGAAATTTTGTTTGGTTAGCTTAGTTGATTGAGTTAATGGGCTGAGCATTTTGGGCTAACCCACTAACACACATTTGTAATTCTCTTCGTTTTTAATAAATCTGACCCAATGGGTCCTTTAGTTTTAAAAAAAACAGTAAAGGATTATCTATATGCTAGAAAAAAAACAGAAAAGTAAAAGAAGATTTACGTGTGATGAAGAAGATGAGGAAGCAGTTGATGTAATGGCGAGAGAAGAGCCTTTCGAGAAGGCCCTTCTCTTTCTGTTACATCAATTGCTTCCTCATCTTCTTCATCAATCTTGTCGTTATATTAAACAGAATGTTATGACTTTTTTTTATGAATCTTCTTTGTTTGAAATGTATTCAAAATAATCTCATTAAAAAATATACATTTTTTTGAGCTGAGAGTCTATTATGAACATTCTCTCTATGATCGATATTAATCATGTGTTTTCAATATATTATCTTAGATGTTATTGTAAAGATATTACTTATTGTTAGAAAGATTTTGAGTAGTTTAGTTTAAAGTTTTAAAATATTTATGCTAAAAAGTAGATAATTATTTTTGTTTATTTATATATAGATTTTGTATTTTTTTAACCATATTTAATATAGTCGAAGAGAACATAAAATTATGAGAAAATGGTAAATGCCCCCTCAACGTATATCCGGATTTCCAATTACACACTTAAACTTCACGGGAGTCCTATCACCCCCTGTACTGTTTAAAACTGAAATAATTATCTCTCTGAATGCTTAGCTAGCATAGTGAGTGTATTTCACTCTCTTTGGGAGAGTGAGCATCAAAATCTATTATTAAAACTTTATTTTTAATATCTCTTTTCAATAAATATATGTATTTTCAATTATTTATTTTTCTTATTTGTTTTCTTTCTTCTCCATCAATATAAAAAATATCTCAATCTTTCACCACCTCTATGTCTTGTTGCCACCACCTTCACCAGATTCACTATTGTTAATTCCAAACAAATTTTTAAACTCATATAAAACTCTTGAAAAACCAATCAAATTGTAGATAAATTTACATATAATTATATCACCCCAAAATACTTTTGATCTGATTTGAGCAAAAATAAATATGGGTTTACCTCAAATCCAATTGAACCCATAGATTGATTTTACTAATAGATCATTTAATTATCAATCTCAAATCTCAATCAATCAACTATATCTCAAAAATTGTCACTATTAATCAACTTAATCCATCAATTGTCTTAGAATCAATCTCTTCCTCTTCGAAATTGTTGTCGCCATCGATGATGATGTGAAAGACATCGTAGGCTCCTCCTCCTCATCTTCCTTGAGAGGATTGCTTATCTTCAGTGACCACCATTAATGGCAATATTCTGACATATTTGTCCTCTCTCCCCCCTTCACTTTTTTTTAAAATTTGATTTTTAGGTTTCAAATGAGCAAAACCCGAATATCTATGAATGAGGTCTGAAATCATTATTCACCTTTCTTCCTTAAAGACCCAATTTCATGGACTTATGGTGTTCTAGTGATGGTGAAAATGGTGAAAGTACTTTGGGTGTTTGAAGGGATGGGTAAGAATATAGAAGAAAAGGGTAAAGAAATATAAAAATTGAATAAATAAATAAATAAATGAAGTGTCAAAGTATTAAACTCACATGCCACCATAGATCTAGTTATGGCTTTTTAGGGGTATAATTATTTCATTTTAAACAGTTAAGGGGGTGATAGAACTCCCGTGAAGTTTAAGTGTGTAGTTGGAAATCCGGATATACGTGAGGGGACATTTGATCATTTCCTCTAAAATTATCAAATTCACAATTATTGTATTGTTAGGCTCCAGAATTTAGAACCCTCACTGCAACAAACACGAATTCTCAATAAAAATACATAAGCATTATAGTCATTGATAACCAAATTATAATAACAACACTTCAATTACAAAGAGAAGTACTGAAATAACAAGTAACTGAAGATAGAGATAAGAATGGGAATGAGAAGTTAAGACTCTAGAAAGAAGAGGAGAGGAAAAGACTGTTTCTTCATAATACACATAACCCTTCTGTCTAATCCATATTCCTATTTAACTGATTGATAATTGGGCCTGGATCCCAAATGAAACTCTCTAGTATTTTATTCGGCCCAATAATCCCATCTAAATCAGCCCCATTCACCACTTCTAACACATAATCCCGTACAAAGTCTACTTGATTCACAACAATATCCCCATCCTAAATAAGAACCTTGTCCACAAGGTTCGGATAGAACAATATGGATATCATAGCAGCGAAGTTGTTAAGACTTGGATATATGGTAGGAGTTGCTTTAACAAGTATTGTGTCTTCTTTGTCTTCCTGGTCAATCCTTTGGAGGGAATATATTAATAGCCACTTGACTAAGGCAATATCAAACGTGACATTCTCAGCAACATTTGCATTGCTAAATATTACAGTATGGGGTGGAAATACATCAATACCGAGTACTGAAGGAAATTCCAATGACAATGTTGCTTCCATTTCATTTTTAGTCAATACATTGATGTACTGGTTAATGTGATTCAACATTGTATCCACATTATGATAGGCTCTTCAAGATGAGACCATACAAATGTAACATATGTCCAGACAAAGGCATTAGCACTTGCCATTAATATACCACATGGGGTTGGATAAAATCAATAGCCCTTTTCAAATTCAAGCTTTGCACATGCTGGATAGAAACATGAAACAAGGTTCTGAGCATTGCTCATTCCATGAAATTCTTGATGGACAATTATATGACACATGTTGCATTTGATTTTATCGTTACCGTTCAAATCCTCAACCCATCTATAGATACCATATCGCTCTGTAGTCCACCTTACAAGAATAGGCTCATGCTTTTGTCTTACGATTTCAAATATTTGTTGGTGATCTAATTTCTGAGAATTCCAACGTCGCACCGCTCGCTTCTCAATTTCACCACCAACAAGGAAAAATTCTCGTTGATGCACCGTTAGTACGCAAACTGGTCTCTTAAGTTGCTTTGCATTCACAAGAATATCTTGAGTTTGGGTGTGGAACAAAGTGCCACTATTCAAATGGTTTAACTTCACAAGCTGTCGATGTATTCCAGGATCCCATACATGTAAAATTATACCATTTCCAACTAAATTGCTTCTAGAAACCAAGCATTTAAGGTCATAACCATCACATTCAACAAGTACAGGACGCATGTCTAAGGAAAAAAAAAAGTAAAGCAACCAACATAGTCCCGACCATCATTAGTAACTTTACTCATAAGATTGGCATGATTGAAAGTGGAAGGAATAGAAGGCATCACCTCCCAACATAGAGCAAGCCCGAAAGGGTAAGCAAATAATTAATTCCATCGATCATCCAAAGCTTTGTGAATATAAAAAATGGAAAGGTTACAGGGAGTAGATACTATAGAATTAATCCAGAATAAATGCTTATCTGCATTTGCAATCACAAGTTCTATAGGTTTGTTTCTCATGGAAACAATTTCTTCTTCATCATTCTTGTCTTCATTTTTAACATCACCACCACAACTATTTACCTTGGAGACAGAACTTACCAGATCATTAGGGGGAATGAAAAGTTCAATATGCTTGCTGGATGTACCGAGATAATGTGCATCTTTGTGCCTATCAGACGATTCACCAAATACCTTGTGCGCATTGGTATTGCTTTTGCATTCCGATTGTTCACCGTGATGTTGCGATAAAAGTGAGTTAGTTATGTTGCTCCATTGTGGATGGACATATGTGCGGCCTGGGAATAGTACATCTAACTCACCGAAGCTATCCTCACAACAATTTTGGTAATCAATAACATATGGTAACTGTCTGAGATTGGCAAATCTTCATTCTGTGGACTCATATTCTTTTTGTTTAAATAGAATTCTCACCTTATCAGCCAAATGCGACTAGTCAATTAATTGATTATTCCAAAATATCCATTGGTACCATTTCAATGCTTCACCGTCAAGGTAGAACAACGTACAATAAGCTTCTGATCTTCCTCAATTTTATAGAAATAGAAATAATGATCCAGTAGAACTATCCAAGCCTCTGGATTCTTGCCTCTAAACTGCCATAATTTGGGGTTCGTACCTGTATTTTGGGGTTCAAAAGAGGTCATAGCCTTTCCCCCCAAAACCTCTAGCAACATCGAACGAAATTCAGTAAGATCCTTACGGATAGAATCCTTCATCTCTTGTATTGAATCACGAATTGAATCATCAACAGAAGACTTGAGTACTCTATGGTCCTCCATTAGAGAAACCTCTGGATGAAAGCACCAATGCAACAAACACGAATTCCCAATATAGATGCATAAGCATTATAGTCATTGATAACCAAATTATAATAACAACACTTGAACTACAAAGAGAAGTACTGCAATAACAAGTAACTAAAGATAGGGATAAGAGTGGGGATGCAAAGTTAAGACTCTAGAAAGAAGATGAGAGGAAAATACTGTTTCTTCATAATACACATAACCCTTCTGTCTAATCCCTATTCCTATTTAACTGATTGATAATTGGGCCTGGATCCCAAATGAAACTCTCTAGTAATTTACTTGGCCCAATAATCCCATCTAAATCAGCCTAATTCACCACTTCGAACACATAAGCCCGTACAAAGTCTACTTGATTTACAACAATACCGTTTCTTCATAATACGCATAACCCTTCTGTCTAATCCCTATTCCTATTTAACTGATTAATAATTGGGCCTGGATCCCAAATGAAACTCTCTAGTATTTTACTCGGCCCAATAATCCCATCTAAATCAGCCTCATTCCCACTTCTAACACATAAGCCCGTACAAACTCTACTTGATTCACAACACTCACACTTAAAATACCCCCTATATAAAAGTTAAGTGTCACGCCCCGAGACTACACCCTGGGAGAGACCGGCACCCAGAGACCATTGCTGGCCCCAAGCGAACCCTTGGCCTGACTTTCTTAATTCAGCGGAAACCTAACTCAACAGAATAACTCAATACCATGCAAGGTTATAAAACAACTTAACTGATGCATAACATGCCAAAAGGCAACTCATGTCTCAAAATAGAATATTTACATATATACATAGATGAGAGACTCAAAACTAACTGACCGACTGTCTATGAAGCCTCTAAAATACTGAGATGGATGTTGGGACAGACCCCGCAACATCCTAATAAAACAAAGCTAGGAACACAAAATATTCGAGTCCTTCGGAAAGCAAGGAGTCTCACCACTGACTCTGGAGTGCTCAACTGGATCAACGACGTATCGGATGCTAATCTTGGTTACCTGTGTTTGCATCATAATAAGATGCAGACCAACTGGCATCAGTACATGGAATGTATGAGTATGCGAGCTGGAAAGCTGAACCACAACTTAAGCTTGAAAGGAGTACAAGAGAACACTTACCTTGGCTCTGTTCGACTCATGAATACCCGAACTCAATATATAAAGCAATAAGAGACATGCAATATATAAAGCTTGTAAAACTATTAAAACCTGACGTAAAATTCATATTCATAATATCATGAAAATACCATGTTTCCTCTCAAAGTCTACTTGTGCAATGCATGAATGAAGTCCCATACCTCCATCCATACTAAGCAGAACTTCTCGAGGAACCATGCAATTTCTACTGTGGGAGTTTCTGTAACCGACAAACCACCACTATGAAACTAAGTGGTGATACAACGTTTTACCTCACGTTGCCCGAGGACCATCCTATACCTTGCCGTGATATAGGAAGCTAACTTTACTAAGTGGATCCACTAGCTTAACTTACGGAATCATCTAAGAAGTATGACCCGAGAAATCCCATGTTGGCGCATGGTTCTTATGGAGAGTTGAGTTAATATGAACTCGCGTCCCTAATTCGGTGCTCAAGACTACTCCCAAAAATATACTTTAGCTCATAAGTGTTTTAAACACATCTTTCTTTAGATTGAGATAATTGCTCAAAATCTAGGCCAAAGGCTCTTTTGGAATCGATGTTCCTTTCTTACTCAAATGTAAAAACATTTTAGAAACTTCTTTGGGAAATACATAGTTCCCTAATAACTTTCGAGAAATGGACTCGACTTTATGCTCTTGACTTAACATGAAACTCAATACTCTTCACTTGACTTGAAACTTGAGACTCTTTACTTAGCTTGAAACTCGATACTCTTTGCTTGACTTGAAACTTGAAACGAAGTTAAAACGTTCAATAACGACTCTTGAAAAGCTTTAAAGACTTGCTTGAACTTACTTCTTAACTTTACTTTACTTGACTCTAATTTCACTTTAACTTGATATTAACTCGCCTTGAATTGGATTGTGGATTCAAGGTAGATGATCACACGTTTATGGAAGAGTTCTTGACGCTTAGACGTATTTTGGAGTGTAGGAAACAGCTATGAAACATAGGTACAATACCAAGGAACATGCATGAAAGAGTATGCAAAGAAAGGGGAAACTTGGCGTCCTTGGCGCTTTGCAAGGCGCGGAGCGCCAGCCCTCGAAGTTCAGAGGGGGCCTGCTGGCGCTCTGCAAGGTACGCCGCCCCAAGGGGAAAAGTTCAGAACCCCTTTTGGGCGTCGGGCCAGCCCCTTCCCCCAGAAAAACCGACTTTTCTCCCTATTTTCTCCAACTCTAAACCTTCTACACTTCAAGGGTTTCAGCCCCAAACACTTAGAATCATAAATCCCTCAACATACGATAAATTTTCAATTCAAAAACACATCTGGAAACATGCCCAAATCAATAAGGGACTTCAACAACACAAACAATAACATCAACAACACAACCCACAACTTCAACAACACAACCAATCTTTTCTCAATAATAAAATGAGTGTGGCGTGTGGGGGAAAGAACCAACCCACACTATGAACTCACATACCTAGTAGGGATCACCCCCGACGATATCCACGATGATCTCCTTGGTTGCTCTCCTCTTTCTCCTCTTCTTTCTCTCTTCTCTCCCAAGCCCTAGCTCTCACTCTTTGAAAATGGCAAAAACTGATCTAAAATCAACCTAACACCACATTATAACCCATAGAAATTGGTTAGGGAAAAGACCAAAATGCCCTTAAAATTTCCGGACGGATTTCCCTGCAACTGCCCAACTTCCAAAGGTCATAACTCACTAATACGAACTCGGAATCGAGCAAACTCAGCGGCGTTGGAAATATAGTTCCACGAGCTTCGCAAACTTAGCTGGAACTACTACTAACTCATCTTTATATTGGATTTATGACTGGTCAAAGTTGGCCCAAAAACTCACCTTTTTCCATACTTAGCCAAATTTCCAGATTTTCAAAATTCTTTCCAAAAATGAAAATTTCCAATTTTAAGCCTCTTCGTAGTCATTTCACATTGCCGGTTGTTACATTAAGATAATGGATAGTTTCAATAGTCAATACTAAATCAGTATATATAATATTGTATCGGTATCATTGAGGTTTCTTGTTTGTTAATGATACTATAAGAGTATATGTATATTGTTGTGATATCATTAATGTAGTCAATCAATGGAGCCACTAAAATTCAATCGGCCTTATTTATTACACTTAAATACACAATTCAATTTTATTGTTTAAATTTGTCATTAATTTATTTTTTGGTGTTTCAATCTTAATCACTCAATTCTTAATTATTAAATTCTATCTGAATGGTTAATATTTATAATAATATCTTAATGATATTTATAAGCATTCAATTATCTTTCTTATTTTCCATATTTGTTAAATTTTCTACTTACTTTGCATCTATCCAATACTTATTGCTAATATTAATTTTGTGTTTCTCATTTAAGATTCTTTTTTTAAAAAAATCTTAATGCTTCGAGTCTAGATCCTATTTTTTTTTTTCTAGGGGGTTACAAAAATTAAAGGAAAAAAAGAATAAAACAAGTGAATTTGTGACAAAACAAGATAATAGTAGTATAAATGCGTAAATATGTTGTTGTTGCTTTGTCGGATAACACAGTAAAGGTAGCAGTCTAACTTATTTGAATTGTCTATGTTTTGATTTCTGAAGTACAACTTCAAATTTAGAAAATTATATGGTACTTATGTTTTGAGAACAAATGCTTATTGTCCTAACAGTCCCAATATTTTAGTGTTACTGTCCCTTGATATGGATCTTGTAGTGAGACGTTCCAAGATGAAATCATACGTTTTCTTCTTACAACATATGGTGTTGGTTCATTAAGAAAGACATGCTATCTCTTGAGTTCTAAGTACTCAAAATTCTTAGGGACCTTAGTAAAAACAACCTACTGCCAAAAATATATTGTTGACAAGCTTAGACCCATTTAAACAGCCTCGAAAAGGTTCGAGACTAAGACAAGATCCTCAAATCAGCTACCAAATTTTCTGTCTTGCTTGAATTCTAGATTGTTTTCATTTCACTGTTATAAATTTTAAATCAGTTTGTTTTTCTGTTGCATCATTGTTTTTTGTATTCTAGTGAATTCTGTTTTTTCTATAGGATCATATTTAGACCTAGTACTTATGATGTCCATATGTTTTCAGGTCTTCTATATGGATTCACTCAAGTTCTTTATTTCGCTGTATGGTCATAAACTTTCTGTATTCTGTATGGATACTTCTTCAGATGGGGATCTGCTTGTAACTGGCTCCACGGACAAAAATGTGAAAATTTGGGGTCTAGTTTTCAGGATATTCATAAGTCACTTTTTGTGACAGGTGCCTTGATTACATCATTAACTATTATAACTAGGTAAAATTTTACAATTAACAAATGCTTATATTCTGTTTTTATGGCAGTGTTATGGGAGTTAAGTTTGGGCGCAACACCCATTACTTTTTTACTGTGGGAAAAGATCGTCTAGTGAAGTACTGGCATCCTGACAAGTTTGAGTTGCTTTTAACCCTTGAAGGTCACAATGCTGAAGTTTGGTGTCTTGAGACTAGCTATCGTGGGGATTTCTTGTAACATGATCACATGATCGTTCCATACGACATTGAGATCGTACTGATGATGAAGCTCTTTTTATTGAGGTATTATATTCTGTATCAGTTTTAGACAGTTAAAACGAATAATTTATTAAGTTGCTATTTGGAATTGCAAGAAGAGAAAGAAAAGAGATTGGAAGAGATGTTTGAATCAGATATCGACAATGTATTTGAGAATAAGTATGTGTTGCGGAGGCCACATATATAGAGAGTGACGGAATCACAACTGCTATATCTAAAGGTAGCTAATAAATAGTAAATGAGATAACAATAAAAAGAACACTAGGAATTAACGAGGTTCGGCAAAATTTTGATTTCTTTTGCCTACTCCTCAGATACAACCAACCAATATTTTTTTCACTCCAAAAGAGTACAAGTAAAATACTACAAGAGAGAAAGAAGATCAAATGCCTTAGAAGATGAGAAGGCAAGTGAATTAGGATCTACCTATTTATAGGAGTGAATTCTTCCTATTGATGTCATCCATGACATCACAATGTGTCAAAATGTCAAGGTTTACCTTGTGAAACCATTTTATGGTTTATCTAAATTTCACCTATAAAGTTACTAGCTAACAAATCTTCGCATTAATTCATATTTGAATCTTGTCAAATTTAACAGTATGAACCAAAGGAAGAAATTCCGGAGAAGGGAGATGTGACATTAGCAGGGAAAAAGACTCAAGAAATTCTTACTGCCACAGATTCTATCATCGAAGCATTGGACATGGCAGTTGTGGAACTGAATCGAATTGCTGAACATCAGGTTTCCTTTCCTTCTTCTTTGGAACTGGGTAATTGGATGCGGAGGGTAATACGTGCCTTGTTTTTATAAAAAAAAGGAAACTGTTATCATAAATTTTGGCATGGTAATTTCTTGAATGGCAAATATTGTTTTTACATGTAGGGGGACAAATCAAAGGGCAAAGTTTCAAAATTTAGACCGAATATTCTCATGCTTGGGCTTTCTTCTTCTGATTACGTTCTTTTTGCCTTATCTAGTATTCGTACTAATGATCTGGAGCAAACGTTGCTGGTAAGTCATTATTTTCTACGTGATTGATTTCTATTGCCTCATTGAAGAAGAGGAATCTTAGCAGTACTTCAACTAACAATGTCTGACTGGACTGTCAATGACTTAAAAATAGATCAAACTCTTCTTCCGGTAGTGTAGATAAGACCATTTAACGATGGATATGTGTGATGGTTGTTACTAGATATAATCAGGTAATAATCGAACTTCCTGCTTTATGTATGGACACTAGTATATTTCTGTTCCTAGAGCCTATCTGTGGTTGAAATGTAGTCTATTGAATGCAGAAGGTTGTGTGCATAAAATTTGTAGTGTGCCCTGAATCTGATAGACCCTCGGCTCAAGAAAGTTAAATTTTTGCACTTCTACATCAACTAGGTAGCATTATATCTTCAAACTTGCAATTGTACCAAGTATGCTTTGCTTGAATGAAGTTTCTATCTTGTTGTTTACAAGCTATGTCCAGTCTTGAATTTCACCGATAGTTATCCTTTTATTGTTCTTGCAGCTGGAGCTTGTTTGTCGGGTATCAACATTACTATTGCAACTTCATCATCACCAGTTGATTTCAACTGTCTCTGCTAAACCCCTAGTAATCTGTCTAGAAGACATTATTCCTCCAAAAGTTAAGGTAATTTTGATGTGCACATTTGCTACGCAAAGTTTAAACTGTTGAACCATGTCCACGACTTTCATTCTAATATCGTTTTATAAACTACGATTGTAAATGGAGAACAACTTTTCTCGATAAGGGATTCTATTTTTTGACATGAATTCACGTCTGACTACCATAGGAACTTAAAGATATCATCGGTGTCAACCTTGCTAAATTGCATCATATCAAGGTAGCTCATCTTTTGTGATTTTGATTTTGTCAACGTCTTTTCCAAGTTCATAAGGATGTGTGATTAGACTATTTCTGTTTTCCTTACCAATTAAAAGCTTCAATGTCAGATGTTGTATTTCGAGATGAAAAGACTAAATTATTAGAGATAAGCTCACACAATGCGAAATATATTGAAGCAAGGGATGACACAAAACAAGAAAATAAGAGAAAGAAGAAACAGAAGAAATTTGATGGAGGACATGTTTGGTCATGACTTATTATTACCTCAGCTACACTTTTACACTTGTATTTGTAGTTTCATAGTCATTTTAAGATAAACTATTTCTCCTTATTAATACTTCCATCCTAAAATAACAATAATTATAACATATCCAATGTAAATCCACTAAGTATGATCTTGGAAGCGTAAAATATACGTAGACATCACCATCGACCCTCGACTCAAGAAAAAATGATCACACTTCTTCTGTTTAGCTATGGTAATAATAGGTCAGTACCAAACATGTCCTCCATCCATTGCTTCAATACATTTTGCGTATCTCTATTAATTTAGTGTTTTATCTCGAAATACAACATCCGACTTAGAAGACATCAATTGTTGTCAAAAACAAAGATAGTCTAATCACGTATTCATGAACTTGAAAAAGTGGTTAACAAAATCAAAATCACAAAAGACCTACCAAGAAATGACCCATTATAGCAAGGTTGACACCCCGATGATATCTTTGACTTCCTGTGCTAGTCAGACGTGAATTCATGTCAAAAATAGAATCCCCTATCGAGGGAAGTTGTTCTCCATATTTAATGGTTAGTTTCTAAAAATGATGGTAGAATGCGGTGATATGGACATTATTGAACGGTTTAAACTTTGCTGAAATCTCTCGAAAAAGTCATAGCAAATGTACTAATCAAACTTACCTTAGCTTTCATAGGAACAATGTTTGCTAGATGGATGACTAGGGTTTTGGCAGAGACAGTTGAAATCAGCTGGTGATGATGAAGTCGTAATATTATTGCTGCTATATTACCAACAAGCTTCACCTGCAAGAACAACGATAACTACTATGAAACTCAGCGGAAACCTAACTCAACAGAATAACTCAATACCATGCAAGGTTATAAAACAACTTAACTGATGCATAACATGCCAAAAGGCAACTCGTGTCTCAAAATAGAATATTTACATATATACATAGATGAGAGACTCAAAACTAACTGACTGACTGTCTATGAAGCCTCTAAAATACTGAGACGGATGTTGGGACAGACCCCGCAACTTCCTAATAAAACAAAGCTAGGAACACAAAATATCCGAGTCCTCCGGAAATCAAGGAGGCTCACCACTGAATCTGGAGTGTTCAACTGGATCAACGACGTGCCGGATGCTGATCCTGGGTACCTATGTCTGCATCATAATAAGATGCAGGCCAACTGGCATCAGTACATGGAATGTACGAGTATGCGAGCTGGAAAGCTGAACCACAACTTAAGCTTGAAAGGAGTACAAGAGAACACTTACCTTGGCTCTGTTCGACTCATGAATACCCGAACTCAATATATAAAGCAATAAGACACATGCAATATATAAAGCTTGTAAACTATTAAAACCTGACGTAAAAATCATATTCATAATATCATGAAAATACCATGCTTCCTCTCAAAGTCTACTTGTGCAATGCATGAATGAAGTCCCATACCCCCATCCATACTAAGCAGAACTTCTCGAGGAACCATGCAATTTCTACTGTGGGAGTTTCTGTAACCGACAAACCACCACTATGAAACTAAGTGGTGATACAACGTTTTACCTCACGTTGCCCGAGGACCATCCTATACCTTGCCGTGATATAGGAAGCTAACTTTACTAAGTGGATCCACTAGCTTAACTTACGAAATCATCTAAGAAGTATGACCCGAGAAATCCCATGTTGGCGCATGGTTCTTATGGAGAGTTGAGTTAATATGAACTCGCGTCCCTAATTCGGTACTCAAGACTACTCCCAAAAATATACTTTAGCTCATAAGTGTTTTAAACACATCTTTCTTTAGATTGAGATAATTGCTCAAAATCTAGGCCAAAGGCTCTTTTGGAATCGATGTTCCTTTCTTACTCAAATGTAAAAACATTTTAGAAACTTCTTTGGGAAATACATAGTTCCCTAATAACTTTCGAGAAATGGACTCGACTTTATGCTCTTGACTTAACATGAAACTCAATACTCTTCACTTGACTTGAAACTTGAGACTCTTTACTTAGCTTGAAACTCGATACTCTTTGCTTGACTTGAAACTTGAAACGAAGTTAAAACATTCAATAACGACTCTTGAAAAGCTTTAAAGACTTGCTTGGACTTACTTCTTAAATATCATAACTGGGCGGTACTCAACTTCTCTTTCCATTCTTGAAAGTCTTCCTCACAAGCTTCAGACCATTGAAATTTCACGGCCTTCTGAGTCAACTTTGTCAAAGGAGATGCAACAGACGAGAACCCCTGAACAAACCTTCTATAATAACCAGCTAAACCCAAGAAACTCCTAATTTCAGTTGGAGATGTGGGTCTAGGCCAATTCTGCACTGCCTCAATTTTCCGAGCATCAACTTTAATTCCATCACCGGACACAATGTGGCCTAGGAGCGCCACCGACTTAAGCCAAAACTCACACTTAGAGAACTTGGCATACAACTCCTTGTCTTTCAAAGTCTGAAGAACTATTCTGAGATGGTTAGCATGATCTTCTTCATTCCTTGAATAGATTAGTAT
>JAJOOH010017048.1:0-23551 GCA_029582605.1 Solanum gracilifrons
CAACCCCCCCCCCCCCCCCCCATTTTTGACAGAATTTCAGTAGATCAGACTATATAAACTACCCTACAACCTAAATAAGCAATTGTTTCAGCAAAATAACTCTTATATGAGGTCTAAATTGGAGTTTTACACCAACTGACCTTTCAACTTTCTTCACCCATTTTTGTATCGATTTAACCGTATTTGTTTACGAAATTCTTACGCCCAAGACGTTATGCGAACGTTGGGGACGTAAGGGAAGTCCCCATGCTACGTTTTTCTATCAAATAGGCAACTTAAGTTGATTTTTCAAATAACCACCAGAAAAACCATTCCAAATCAATTAGTTATTAGCATGCATTCATTGATAATCAAGTATTGAAGTAATAAGAGTAAAGAATAAGAATTACCTCGAATTTTGCCGACCAAAAGTGAAGTGAGTAGTGAGTGTTTTGGAAGTTTGGGTGTGAGTTTAGGGAGAAATGAAAAATTGATTTTCTTTCCCCCCTTTCTACCTCCGATCTCCCACTGCGGCAAGAGATCCCTCGCCACAGCGGCCCCACTTCAGTGGGAGGGCTGCCGCCTTGGTGGGCCATGTTGTGTAATATTAAAAGCGTTCGAACTTCGTGTGTCAATTAAGAGAAGGGTCACCATTCGTCGGGTTTCCGTAATGGTCCAATTCTTTAAATTAGAAGTAATTTAAATGGGGCGTGTGATGTACTATGCACTAGTCATTCCGGGATAAACGAGGGGTAAATTGGTATTTATTGTAACAACCCGAACCGTCATTATTTGGGAGGAACAAAAATTTGGGAAAAATTCTGGGCCACTGTCCCGCATAGGCGGGCTAGATGCTGTTGGGCGGTGGTGCCACGATGGGGTAAGCTGGCACCAAGGCGGGATAGGTGAAGCATAACGTAAATAACGCGAAATTCTATTTTCTCCATCTCCCTAAAATACCTAATTTAGTCGTAAAACAGCTTAGAAACCCCCAAAAGGCTGCTCTAAACTTGGAAAAGAAAGAGAATGCAATTTCTAGCTGAAGGAATACGGCGAAGGGTGAATTTTCGATCAAGATCACCGTCACGAAGCCCGAAAATGAGAATCAAAGACAACAACTACGTGCAAACTGCTTGGCACCTAGGTACGCTAGGTTTTATGAATTCAGTAGTTATAAATCTGTGCTCACCGCGTAATTTATGTAAATCAACAATAGGATTTATGCGTAGGCCTTCGTGCACCGAATAAAAGATGATTTAAATCCTAAGAAGAAGCCCTAGATGATGAACTAGGGTTAAGTATGGTTAAATTTATGCTTACATGAAAGATGTCGTTGAATAGTCATTGAGATGTTGTGATTCTGTGATGTATGCTTGTTCTTGTTTAGTTATGATACGTGTATGTATGCAAAAGTGGCATTATTGATCACATTAATCATAAATGAGGATAGATGAGTGAAGAATGTCATGAATCATGACTTGATTGTATGATTTTGAGTATGTACCTTGTAATTTGCAATTGTGGCTTGTTGAATGGATCGGTTGCCACGTTCCGACATAACTAACTTGGATCGGTTGCCATGTTCTGGCATAACTAACTTGGATCAATTTCCACGTTCCGGCATAACTAACTTATATCGGTTGCCACGTTCTGGCAAAATTATTGGATGGGGTACCACGTTTCGATATACTAACAGTTTGGGTTTGGGTCCGTTGAGAGGACCAATGACTTGACATACTTGTGCATCTTGTAATGACGAAGTGTGTGTTGTTCGTAAGTGATATTTGATGATTGTTCTACCCGTTTGTGAGTGATTATGATAACCTAATTATATTGTGAGGGCGATAAGTGGAGGTAGTGTACGAAATTCGTGTATTTCCTGTAAATCCATGTTTGGGGGTAACGAGAGTGGGTGATGGTAGACTTGTCCACATACGGTAATTCTAAAGAGTAAAAAGGGGGTTCGTGGTAAATAATTAGTAAACTTGATACAATGTACCATGTGACGAAGGAGGGGTAATATAGAAGAGGAAGTAATGGTATGCAATGGGTGATTAGTCAAGATACGTGTAGTCATATTGTGGTCTATTCTAAGGGTTAGGATGACTAGGTTATGATCAATAAACTTGCAAGTGGGTTGACTGAGGAGATGGTTAGTAGTAAGGGGTACTAGTGTAATTTCTGAGGTATCCAAGTGAGGATAAAGGTGAAAAAGCGGGTGGTTTATGGCATATTCTTATTAATTGATTCCTTATGTTATGTGGTGGGCGTCGGGTTGACCGATGATGCCTACTAGTACATGTGGTTTTTATTGATACTACTCTTGCTATGTCTTTTGGCATAGTCTGGATGCATCATCCAGGTTGGTGATGTTTCAAGACTTTCTAGATTTCATTGAGGGACGTTTTCTAATTAAAGATTCAAATGGAATAGACAATGGATAAGGACGAAAGATGGCGGTCTCGTACCAATGGTGTAAAATACATTGGTACGACTATCGGTGTTATAAAGGGAAAGTTTATTACTTTAGAATGCGGATTGTAATTCGAGAATGCCAAAGCATATGGGCATTAGTTGATGTATTATTTATTTGAATTCTTTGTAAGATTGTGTTTCTTTATTGAACCCGTATAATTGTGGCAGTTGAGGTGGTTATGTATTATGCTGATATTTGATTGATTGAGATGCATCATCATCCCCTTTATTGAAATCAAATTGTGCACATGCATTGACATGAGATTGAGTATAAGTTGGGCACGGGGAGATCGTCTGTGTTGGGAATGGTGAGATGTTAAGATTATAATTTAGGCACGTGGAGATTGTTTATGCGGAAATTGGTTGCTTTTATGATAGTGCATTGAGATCGTCCACACAGACAAGTGGAGATCGTTCATTTTGGTATATGGACCTCGCGAGTCCCCCATGGGTCATGAACTCTCGATGTATTTCCGAGGAGTATCATGTATATACGGTTTAGAGAGTACTTGATATCTGAGGCATATCATTTCATGGTATCACATTGCATTGCATCTCATTACATCATTTATTCTTGTTGATTTGGTGCTTTATTGGTGGTTGTACATTACATGTAGTCTGATTATCCCTATTGATGATAACTTGGTTGATAAGTATAATGTGGACTTGTAAAATTAAAGACTTATTTTCTTATATACTCACGTCACTACTTTTTCATTGTCGGTCTATAAAATATACTGGGTACACGTGATTTCATACTCATACTACACTTGCAACACTCTTTTATGGTGCAGATTGCATCTTGAATTCGAGCACATTTCTTGGAGTTGTGGTGAGTTACTTTGATATTCAGCGGCCCATACCTTCATCTGTCTCTGTTTATTAAGTTGTGTTGGTATTCTGGTAGGATATTTTTTGTGTTTACACTTGTTAGATTATTAGAGACTTGTGTTGACTTCAGAAGCTCTTGTACTTGTAACACTAAATCTTGGAGTTGTATTTTAGTTTTTCCGCATTTTATTATAAAAGACTTAGTATTCAAGATATTGATTGTTACTTACCTTTTCACATTTTTAGTTGAATTAGTTGACTTAATGGGTTGGCTTACCTATCGGTTGGGAACATAGGTGCCATCACGACTTGTGATTTTGGGTCATAACAAACAATAATTGGAACACGTTGAGTCTTGAAATTTTTTTCTATGTAGACAATAGCTTGCAAACAAAAAACTTTAACTGTGAAGTCAGAATCTTGCTCAATTTCACCTAAGAAAATGTAATCAAATTAAATTTCTCAGAATTGGAATAAATAATTTTTTAATAGTAAAGTATATTTCCACTAGAATCTACAATTACTACTATTAAATTATCTAGGTAGTCATTTGATATAAATATTGTTGGAAATAAATATATATACCTAACAAATAGTGTCGTACACCTTGTTTCTCAGTGTGTGTGATCTTGTTTGTAACTGAAATGAGTTCAGTTATGTTATGTTGAGTTGAGTTGAGCCAGATAAGTTCTTCAATTCCTGTCAAGCTTATGTCTTGTTTTAGAATTCCCCTCGCATACTCGTACATTCAATGTATTGATGCCATTTGACCTGCATCTTATTATGATGTAGACAAAGGTAACTAGGATCGGCATCCATTGCATCGTTGATCCAGTTGAGCATTCAGAGTCTGGTGGTGAGCCTCCTTGCTTTTCAGAGGATTCCTTTTATTGCTTTCAGTTATTTTATTAGTTCTTTAGGATGTCGTGGGGTTTGTCCCGACATCCATCTCAGTTGTTTTAGATGCTTCATAGATATTCAGTCAGATGTTAGTTCATTCGTCATTATCTTGTTATTGGGCTATGTTCAGATTTGAGTTGCCATTTTGGCAAAGTTAAATGTTTCCTTTTAAAAAAACATCATGAGTTCAGTTTGAGACAGTTGAGTTATTTAGCATTTGAATCCTTTTCTTAATACTTGAAGTCTTCCGCTGAGTAAGTAAGTCAGGCCAAGGGTTCAGTTGGGGTCAGCAATGGTTCTCGAGTGCCAGTCCCACCCAAGGTGTAGGCTCGGAGCATAACAAACTTTGTATCTGTAACACCCCAGAAATCTAACGACCTAAGCTAGAGACTAACATGTAATCTAGTGTCCTGAAAAGGGTTAACGTCAAGATAGAAATCGTAAAATAACCTCCCTAACTTAGTAATAATATTATAGTCCCTAAACGTCAATGCATGACCCCGCAAAGACCCCCAAGGGTCCTTGATGAGGGCCAAGGGACCACCCAAAAATTGTCCAAAAACAGTGTCCATCCATGCATGGGGAACCACGAGTTGTGGACTGACTCACGCCCCATAGATGGGAGTCGTGAGTTAGGACTTAGCCTCCCCCAAACCTCCCAAAAATGTCCTAGGCACAGTCCCAATCCACGAGCGTGCAGTACGGTCTGTGGACCGACTCACACAACATGGAAGGGTCTCGTGAGTTGAGACTTAGTCTCCTCACCAAGACCCTCATCCTCCCCTCCCTAACCCAAACCACGAGTGACCAATATGGTCCGTGGTTCAAACCACTCCTAGTGAATGAGGACTCGTGAATGGGGCCTGGGCATGTGCCTAGGTTCGGCCTAGGTAGGGGTATTTTGGTAATTCATTAATTAATTATGTTAGGGTGGGGGAAATTATAATTAGTTGTTTTAAGTATGTTAAAGCATTTATAGGTATTAAACAAGTGTTTTAACTCTCATAACTCACAAACTCAAAATCAAACCCACTTCCCTCTCAAAATATTCTCTCTCTAACCTCCATTGAAAAACTAGGCCAAAGCTCAAGCTAGGGGTTCAAGAACAAGTTTTTCTTCTCCAATTTCGTGAGGATCTCCACCTAAGGTATGTATACTCTTCATTCTTGGGTAGTTATCCCCCAAGAAGTCCTTCAAAGTGTGTTTTTAAGACTTCCAAAATCTAGGGTTTTGCTCTAAACATGGGTCTTCTTCTAAAATGATTTCTATTGTCAATTATGATCTATTGTGGTTAATTATGATGTCTTATGGTTACATTATTGTAGTATTGATGGTTTTTGATTAAAATCTCCCTTGGACCAATGGTTTCCTTTTCTCCCTAAATTGTGGTCTAAGATGTGACTTGATTAGCCATGGAAGTTGGTAATTGATTATGTTTATGTTTAATTGATGGTTGAATCATTAATTCTCTCTATCTATTGTAGTAATTCTATAATGTTAGGGTTGATGTTGGTTCATGACCTTGAAGGGAAATTGGCTAGGGTTTGTGTATGTTGATGTTGATTCCACATGACTATGTGAATTACTTGGATAATAATAATCCTATATCTAATGTTGTGGTATTGATGTAAGATCCTTCTTCCATATACCCTATACACGTGATTATGTATGACGTATGTAGGTATGCTTATAATGAACTTGTTGGATTGATTGAAAGGACATTCTCATGATTACAATCCGACTATAATGTGAAAGGTTTTATTCACATGCTAGTGTTTCTAAGAGTGAAAGGTGCATTCTCACTTAAGGAACCCATGAGCTATTATGATATATATTTACATGAGTGTCTAATACACTTTATTGTGACTAACGAACCTAAGTAATGGCTAATGGTGACTTTTAAAGGGAATAATGCTTAGCACCGAGAGGACATGAAAGTGAGATGGGGGCTTTTCTGTTTAGCAAGTCCGGCTTCCCAATGTAGGATATCTCATGAGATTGAAACCTTCTACGCTTAGCAAGTCCAACTTCCCAATGTAGGATATCTCATGAGATGAAAACCTTCTTTGTTTAGCAAGTCTGGGTATCTAGTAATAATTTCCTTGTCCCATAACTTTGTGCCCACATAGGTTTTAGCTAGTGGATCCACCTAAATAGCTAGAATGTACATTCTACCTTAGGCAAGTAGAACACCTGTTTCCGTTGTGGGGTAGAACACCGGATTCCATGTAGCTCACATGGTCTATGTCGGTTAATGTAGTCTTTCCCTAAATGATATTGAATGAACTATGGTAAGGATATGTACTTTAACTAGGAATTCTTAAGGGGTACTACTTAGTGTGAGTGGGGATATGGGACTTCACTTGTACATTGCACAAGTATACTCTAAGAGGGGTTTCGGTGAGGTTCTCTTATATTATGGTGACGTATGAATAATGCATGGAAGGTATGGATGAATGATATGAATGTGAATGTCATCATTTTTATGTATATTTTTGGTAACCTAAAGGTGATACTTAGTATATGGTAGGATTATGGGATCTTACCCTTGCATTGCACTTGTGTGGCTTTGGGCTTCTCATATGTTTAATTGGATTATGTTTCTTTATGAATATGGATAATGGTTTCTAAACTTGACTAAATGCATGGTTTCAACTAAATGTCCCTTTTATGCATGTTTTAACGATTTCGTGCATGGTGTCCATACTTAGTACAAGTCATTGTGCTAACCCATATTTTCTACTTTACTATGAGTGTAGGTTTCGGTCGTTGATACTTACTACTTCCTTGAAGGTGAAGCTTGGGTCGACTATTCCCTAGGCTTGGTGAGTCCTCAAGTTCGAGGACGAGTTGCTATTGATTCTAGTTTATAATTTACTTCTTATGTTCTAGACTATATTGTACTTCCCATTGTTGGGAACTTTATTGATGTAAAGGGCATTGTCCCTAGTTATACTCTTATGTTTAGATGGTGATTGAGACAATGTCTAGTACCTAATTTCCTTATATGAAGAAGTGTCTTCTATTGTAAAAGTTTTTAATTTTCCTTATTTTTTTTCGTCTTTATGCGATGATGAAAGCTAAGGGCTTTTATGCGACGCCTTCGGGGTCAATTACGCCATGTTACGACTAGGGGGTTCTCTTGGGTAGTGACAAACTTGGTATCAGAGCTTAAGGTTTAGAAATATTTTAGGGTGATGTCTCAGGAACCACATCTAGTAGAGTCTTGTTCATAAGCGTGAAGCACGCCACACTTATGAATGAGAGGCTATAAGATGTTTAAGAACTTTTCACCTCGTTGATTACTCATTAGTCGTGCCTTGGAGTGATTACACTATGAAGTCCTTCTCCTAACCCTTTTCTTGTACATATAGGAATATGACTACAAGAAGAGCGGCCGCAAGAAGAGTGGAAGAGGAGATTGCTAATGATGAGGGAGTTCCCTCCCAAGGTCCTCAAGGACCTCAAATTCCTCAAGCTCCTATTGGTGAGGAGGCCATGACTAATGTGGAGATAAGAGCGGCTCTCCAAACCTTAACTCATGCTCTAACGGCACAAGTCACTAGAGATGTTAGGGTCCACGTGAACCCCAATGCAAGTACTACCCCTTCGAGGATTAGGGATTTCACGATAAAGAATCCCCCTACATTCTAGGGCTCCAAGGTGGATGAAGACCCACAAGGTTTTATTGAAGAGGTGTTTAATGTGCTTGAAGCAATGGGAGTGTCTCCAATAGAGAAGGTGGAACTAGCTGCCTACCAACTCAAGGACGTGGCTCAAGTGTGGCATGAGCAATGGAAGGAAGAGAGGTCCATTAGAGTGGGCCCAATTGATTGGGGAGTGTTCAAGGCAGCCTTCCTTGATAAGTTTTTCCCCCTAGAGCTAAGGGAGAGAAAGATGCAAGAATTCATCAACCTCTGCCAAGAAGGTATGAGTGTGAAGGGATATAGCCTCAAGTTCATACAATTGTCTAAATATGCCCCAACCTTGGTGGTGGACTCTAGGGCTAAAATGAACAAATTAATTATGGGGATATCCGATCTTGTGGTGAATGAATGTAGGTCGGCGATGCTTATTCCAACCATGAACATCTCCCGTCTTACAATTCATGACAAGAAAATTGAGTAACAAAAGCTCAAGCAAGTGGGTAGAGAACTGAAAAGGGCAAGAGTTGATGATGGTAATTCGTCTAGCGGTAGGTTTGAGGCTCAAGGCACACAAAAGTTTAAGAAGAGGTTTTCTAATCAAGGAACTTCTAGAAATCCTAAAGTCAATAAGGAGATGGTGCCTAATCCAAAGCCACAAGGTGGTGGTGGAGGGGGTTGTTATGTTGATAGACCTACTTGTGCAAAGTGTGGCAAGAAGCATTGGGGCAAGTGCCTTGTGGGTACGAATGAATGTTTTAGTTGTTGAAAGAGTGGACACATGAAGAGGGATTGTACTATGCTAAAGGTTCAAGGGAGAGAGGGCAAACAAGTCCCTCCTAGTAGCTCCAACTTCGATTCTCCCAAGAAGAATCGCTTCTATGCCCTCCAATCTAGGAGTGATCAAGAGGGGTCTCCGGACCTTGTCACGGGTACGTTGAAAGTATTTTCAATTAATGTTTATGCATTATTAGACCCCGGTGACACTTTATCTTTTGTTACCCCTCTAGTGCCTATGAAATTTGATGTACTCCCATAAAGTTAGAGTAACCTTTTTCAGTTTCTACCCCTATAGGTGACTCGGTTGTTGCTAGAAAGGTTTATAGGGATTTTCCTATTTCCTTGTCTAATAGAGTCACTTTGGTCGATTTGGTAGAATTAGATATGTTGGGCTTTGATGTCATTTTGGGGATGGATTGGTTGCATGCTTGTTTTGCTTCCATTGATTGTAGAACAAGGGTAGTAAAGTTTCAATTTCCAAATGAGCCCATTTTAGAATGGAAGGGGGGAAACCTACTTCTAGAGGCCGTTTCGTTGCATATCTAAAAGCTAGAAAAATGATCTCTAAGGGGTGTATCTATCATAATGTGAAAGTTAAGGACCTTGAGTCCGAGACTCCTCCTTTAGAGTCGGTCTCGTAGTAAGGGAATTTCTAGAAGTCTTTCCTAATGACTTTCCTAGAATCCCTTCAGAACGGGAAATAGACTTCGGCATTGATCTTTTGCAGGATACACAGCCCATATCAATCCCCTTTTACCGCATGGCTCCTGCTGAATTGAAGGAATTGAAGGAACAACTCTAAGATTTGCTAGATAAGGGTTTTATTCAACCAAGCATATATTCATGGGGTTCCCCGGTATTATTTGTGAAGAAGAAAGATGGGTCACTTAGGATGTGTATAGATTACCGTCAATTGAATAAGGTCACTATAAAGAAGAAGTCCCCATTTCCTAGAATTGAAGATTTATTTGATCAACTCCAAGGGGCGAGTTACTCTTTGAAGATTGACTTAAGGTCGGGTTATCACCAACTTAGGGTGAGAGGGTTTGACATTCCTAAAATGACCTTACGTACAAGATATGGTCACTATGAATTCCTAGTTATGTCTTTTGGTCTAACAAATGCCCCGGCGGCATTCATGGATCTTATGAATAGGGTTTTTAGAGAATATCTTAATTTGTTTGTGATCGTCTTTATTGACAACATTTTGATCTATTCAAGGAGTGAGGGTGATCATATGAAACATTTAAGGTTAGTATTGCAAGTCCTTAAGGACCACAAACTTTATGCTAAGTTTAGCAAGTGCGACTTTTGGATAAGGTCGATTGCTTTCCTTGCTCACATTGTTGCGAGTGTGGGTATAGAGGTTGATCCGAAGAAAATGGATGCTGTGAAGAGTTGGCCTAGATCTTTAAGTCCCACCGATATTCGATGTTTTTTGGGTTTGGCCGAGTATTATAGGAGATTTGTTGAGGGCTTCTCATCTATTGCTGCTCCATTAACGACCTTGACCCAAAAGAACTCCAAATTTGAGTGGACAGAGGCTTGTGAAAAGAGCTTCCAAGAGTTGAAGGATAGACTCACCTCCGCTCAGGTATTGAACTTACCGAAGGGTACCGACATATTCATAATATATTGTGATGCTTCCAGAATAGGGTTAGGGTGTGTTGTCATGCAACATGGTAAGGTAATCTCTTATGCTTCAAGGTAACTTAAGACTCATGAAAAGAATTACTCAACCCATGACCTCGAGCTAGCGGCGGTGGTTTTTTCCTTAGAAATATGGAGGCACTATCTCTATGGGGTGGATGTTGATATATTCACCGACCACAAGAGCCTTCAATATGTGTTTAGCCAAAAGGATTTGAATCTCCGACAAAGAAGATGGTTGGTACTTTTGAAAGATTATGACATGAGTGTCCTTTACCACCCCAACAAAGCTAATGTGGTTGTGGATGCCCTAAGTAGATCGTCTATGGGTAGAGTGGATCATGTAGAAGATGAGAAGAAGGAGTTGGTTTGTGATGTACATAGGTTGGCCCGGTTAGGTGTCCAACTTGTGGATTCCACCAAAGGTTGATTTATGGTTCATCATAGTTCCGAATCGTCCTTTGTTATTGATGTGAAGTCTAAGCAACACCTAGATCCTATTTTGATGGAGTTGAAAGAATCGGTTCTCAAAAAGTCGGTTGAGGCTTTCTCCCAAGGGGGAGATGGAGTGCTTAGGTACCAAGGTAGATTATATGTTCCGGATGTTGATGGTCTAAGGGAGAAAATTTTAGAAGAGGCTCATGGTTCTCGATATTTTATTAATCCGGGAACCACTAAGGTGTACTTTGATCTACGGGGAGTCTATTGGTGGAATGGTTTGCAAAAGGATATAGCGGGTTTTGTAGCCAAGTGTCCAAATTGTCAACAAGTCAAAGCCGAGCACCAAAAACCCGGGGTATTGTCCCAGTATATAGATATTCCTACTTGGAAATGAGAGTATGTGAACATGGACTTTGTAGGGGGTTTTCCATGTACTTAAAGGCAACATAATTCTATTTGGGTCATTGTTGAGTGGATGACTAAATCAGCCCACTTCATTCTGGTTAAGACTTCGTTCTCGGCAGAAGACTATGCCAAGTTGTATATCAATGAGATAGTGAGTTTGCATGGGGTTCCCTTATCTATCATATCGTATCAGGGTGCCCAATTTACTTCACATTTTTAGAAGGCATTCCAACAAGGGCTTGGTACAAATGTTAAACTTAGTACCGCTTTTCACCCTCAAATGGATAGTTGAACAAGGATTAATTTGACTTCCCCACCTAGCTACTCTAGGTTGGGATCCCCAATTCTTCATTGATCCACAAGACCTAGATTCCATATTCCAGGTCCTCTCGAACCAACATCTTCCAACCTGGTGCTCTCACTTGTCGGACTAGTACAGGTCCAAACCAAAGCCATATCGCCCGCTTGTTCTATAGAAAACAAAGTGCCTATCAATTAGTTCCAAGAATGTGGCCGGGGTGAAGAAATTGGGTTCAACTAAGCCCTTAACCCAAGATGAGGTGGAGCCTTAACCCGACATAAGAGGGGCCCTGTAGGATAGTGGGCTTAAGTAGAAAGGACCATTCAAACATTGGAGGACATGTTGCGAGCATGTGTGATCGATTTCAAAGGTAGTTGGGATGACCACCTCCCTTTGATTGAATTTGCCTACAACAATAGTTATCACTTTGGCATTGCCATGGCTCCGTTTGAAGCACTTTATGGGAGAAGGTGTAGATCTCCGGTTTGGTGGTTTGAGGTAGGTGAGTTTTCTCTAATTGGTCCCGAACGAGTTTATGATGCCATTGAATAAGTTTGACTTATTAGAGATAGGTTGAAGACGGTCCATAGTTGGCAAAAGTCTTATGCCGACAATAGAAGGAGGGATCTAGAGTTTGAAATTGGTGATTGGGTCTACCTGAAAATTTCACCTATAAAAGGTGTTATGAGATTTGGCAAAAAGGAGAAGTTGAGTCCCCGATATGTGGGCCCATACCAAGTCTTGAAACGTGTTGGAAAAGTGGCATATGAGTTAGACTTATCAAATGAGTTGGCTCCGGTTCACCCGGTGTTTCATGTCTCCATGCTTAAGAAGTGCATTGGTGATCCGGTGTCCATCCTTCCTTTAAAGGTTTTAGGAGTTGATGAGAACCTTTCTTATGAAGAGGTCCCGGTTGAGATATTGGACCGGCAATTGAAGAAGTTAAGGAACAAAGAAGTAGCTTCCGTTAAGATGCTATGAAGAAATCACTTAGTTGAGGGTGATACATGGGAGGCCGAGGCAGATATGATGTCCCGTTATCCTCATATTTTTCCTTCTAGTCCTATTTAAACTTGAGGTAAGTCGTTCCTTTAGAATTTTTAGTGTATTGAATGAGTCCTCCATGATTTCCTTATGTTTTGCATGTTCGTATGAGAATCCATGTATTGTTTACATTGAGATTTCATGATCTATATGTTCCTCTTGTTGAATTGCATTGTAGTATGATGATTGCATATTTGGCTTCACGAGGTGAAATAATGATCATGCTTAGTGATGTTTTGATGAAATGACACGTTGGCTTAATATTGTTGTTCTGAGCTTGCTTGAGTTGGAGAAGGTAGTTCCTCATACGTTTATGTGATTTGATGAGTTTCACACATATTTATTTTTGGTAGATATGGTTCTACTCTCATATGTTGTATTGACTATGTCTTATGATGGATATGAAGTTTCCTCCTTTTGGATATTGAATATGGTGAATAGTGCATTTGTGACTTTTATTCATTATTGATGTATCATGCTTGTTAGGCTGCTAGTCTAGTGTTTCTAACTTAGAAGGGTGCCTAGGTTGTCATTCGAGGACGAATATTCCCAAGGGGGGATAATGTAACACCCCGGAAATCTAACGACCTAAGCTAGAGCCTAACATGTAATCTAGTGTCCTAAAAAGGGTTAACGTAAAGATAGCAATCGTAAAATGACCTCCCAAACTTAGTATTAATGTTATAGTCCCTAAACGTCAATGCATGACCCTCCCAAAGACCCCCAAGGGTCGTTGATAAGGGCCAAGGACTGCGCTAAAACTGTCCAAAAATAGTGTCCATCCACGAATGGGGAACCACGAGTCGTGGTCTGACTCACGCCCCGTAGATGGGAGTCGTGAGTCAGGACATAGCCTTCCCCAAACCTCCCAAAAATGTCCTAGCCACATTCCCAATCTATAAGCGTGCAGTACGGTCCGTGGACCGACTCACTCCTCGTGGAAGGGTCTCTTGAGTTGAGACTTAGTCTCCTCACCAAGAACCTCATCCTCCCATCCCTGACCCAAACCACGAGTGACCAGTACGGTCCGTGGTTCAAACCATGCCCCTTGAACGGGAACTCGTGAATGTGGCCTGGGCATGCTGCCTAGGTTCGGCCAAGGTAGGGGTGTTTTGGTAATTCATTAATTAATTATGTTAGGGTGGGGAGGTTATATTTAGTTGTTTTAAGTATGTTAAAGCATTTATAGGTATTAAATAAGTCTTTTAACTCACAAACTCAAAATCAAACCCACTTCCCTCTCAAAATATTCTCTCTCTAACCTCCATTGAAGAACTAGGTCAAAGCTCAAGCTATAAGTTCAAGAACAAGTTTTTCTTCAATTTAGTGAGGATATCCACCTAAGGTATGGATACTCTTCATTCTTGGGTAGTTATCCCCCAAGAAGTCCCTTCAAAGTGTGTTTTTAAGACTTCCAAAAATCTAGGTTTTTACTCTAAACATGGGTCTTCTTCTAAAACGATTTCTATTGTCAATTATGAACTATTGTGGTTAATTATGATGGTTTATGGTTAGATTGTTGTAGTATTGATGGTTTTTGATGAAAATCTCTCTTGGACCCATGGTTTCCTTTTCTTCCTAAATTATGATCTAAGATGTGACTTGATTAGAGATGGAACTTTGTAATTGGTTATGTTTATGTTTAATTGATGGTTGAATCATGAAATCTTTCTATCTATTGTGGTAATTCTATAATGTTAGGGTTGATGTTGGTTCAATGCCTTGAAGGGCAATTGGCTATGGTTTGCGTATGTTGATGTTGATTCCACATGACTATGTAAATTTCTTGGATAATAATGATCCTATATCTAATGTTGTGGTATTAATGTAAGATCATTCTTCCCTATACCCTATGCATGTGAATATGTATGAAGTATGTAGGTATGCTTATGATGAACTTTGTTGGGTTGATTGAAAGGACATTCTAATGATTACAATCCGACTACAATGTAAAAGGTTTTATTCACATGCTAGTGTTTCTAAGAGTGAAAGGAGCATTCTCACTTGTGGAAACTATGAGCTATTATGATACATATTGACATGAGTGTCTAATACACTCTATTGTGACTAATGAACCTAAGTAAAGGCTAATGGTGATTTTTAAAGGGAATAAAGTTTAGCACCGAGAGGACATGAAAGTGAGATGGGGGTTTTTACGTTTAGCAAGTCCGGCTTACAAATATAGGATATCTCATGAGATGGAAACCTTCTACGTTTAGCAAGTTCGGGTTTCTAGTAGCACTCTCCTTGTCCCATAACTATGTGCCCACATAGGTCTTAGCTAGTGGATCCACCTAAATAGCTAGAATGTACATTCTACCTTAGGCAAGTAGAACACCTCTTTTCGGTGTGGGGGTAGAACACCGTATTCCATGTAGCTCACATGGTCTATGTTGGTTAATGCAGTCTTTCCTTAAATGATAATAAATTAACTATGGTAAGGAGATGGACTTTAACTAGGACTTCTTAACGGGTACTACTTAGTGTGAGTGAGGGTATGGGACTTCACTTGTACATTGCACAAGTATACTCTAAGATGGGTTTTTGTGAGGTTTTCTTATATTATGGTGACTTATGAATAATGCATGGAAGGTATGAATTAATGCTATGAATATGTATGTCATCTTATTTATGTATATTGTTGGTAACCTACAGATGAAACTTAGCATTTGGTAGGATTATGGGATCTTGCCTTTGCATTGCACTTGTGTGGCATTGGGTTACTCATATGTTGAATTGGATTATGTTTCTTTATGAATGTGCATAATGGTTTTTAAACTTGACTAAATGCATGATTTCAACTAAATGTCCCTTTTATGCATGTTTTAATGATTTCGTGCATGGTGTCCATACTTTGTATAATTCATTGTGCTAACCCATATTTTCTACTTTACCATGAGTGTAGGTTCCGGTCGTTGATACTTTCTACTTCCTTGAAGGTAAGCTTGTGTCGACTATTCCCTAGGCTTGGTGAGTCCTCAAGTTTGAGGACGAGTTGCTATTGATTCTAGTTTCTAGTTTACTTCTTATGTTCTACACTATATTGTACTTCCCATTGTTCGGAACTTTATTAATGTAAAGGGCATTGTCCCTAGTTATACTCTTATGTTTAGATGGTGATTGAGACAATGTCTAGTTCCTATTTTCCTTATATGAAGAAGTGACTTCTATTGTAAAAGTTTTTAATTTTCCTCATTTTTCTATGTCCTTTATGCGATGATGAAAGGTAAGAACTTGTATGCGACCCCTTCGGGGTCAATTACGTCGTGCTACGACTAGGGGATGCTCTCGGGTCATGACAGTATCAGAGCACAATGTTCAAGAGTCCTAGAGAGTTTATGAAGTCGTGCCCGTAGAGTCCTAGTTATCGGTGTGAAGCGCGCCAGAGAAAATAATCAAAATGGTCCTTGATGTATTGGGGTTGCTTTATATTGGTCCTTAATATATTCTTGGTGATTGAAATAGTCCTTCATGTATGACAAAATGTGTTCAATTTAGTCTTTTACCCTAAACTTAACAATTTACCCCTAAAAACTGTTAAATATAACGGTGGGGCCCATATAACTTACAAAATCCACCATTTTTACCATCTTTATTAGCTCAAAGAAAGAGTTTCATGAATTCTAAAACACAATTTTCTCTAACATCTAACTACACAATTACAAAATAATTATGTAAAAAGATTGAATGAAATTGATCGTCAAGAATTTGATGGTCAATAACATTGGAGATGGATCCAAGGCCAACAACACTAAACCGACCTAAGTAAGAATCAACAACAATTGTCCCAACAATGGCCAATCCATTTGAAAGTGCAGCACATAATCCAAGAATACTCTTACCAGTAGCAGCACTCAAGTTATAATATGAGTGGTTAGATAATTATTCTTGAGAAGCACTAGTAATATCCAAGAATACTAGTACCAGTAGCAGCACTCATGTTACCAATAGCAGCATACATTCTACCAACAAATTAAATTCTTGATGATTCATTTCATTCAATTTTTTTTATAATAATTATTTTGTAATTGTATGGTTAGATGTTAGAGAAATGATGTTTTAGAATTCATGAAACTCTTTCTTTAAGCTAATAAAGATGGTAAAAATGGTGGATTTTGTAAGTTATGTGGGGCCTACCGTTATATTTTACAGTTTTTGAGGGTAAATTGTTAAGTTTAAGGTAAAAGACTAAATTGAACACATTTTGTCATACATGAAGGACTATTTCAATCACCTAGAATATATTAACGACCAAAATAAAGCAACCCCAATACATCAAGGGCCATTTTGATCATTTTTTCAACCGTGCCACATCTATAATTAGGAGGCTACGATACTTAGGAAAATATTCTCACTTCTTTCATACTCATTTCATGCGTTAGAGTTTGATCTCTAAAAAGTTTCCTTCTAATTCATGATTGCGCGTGTTTTCAAATAAGCATGCCTCCACAAAGAGTTGTAAGAGGTCGTCATGCTAGGCGTAATGTTGAACCACAGGAACAAGGGGTACCTAATGCACCAGACGTGCAACCCCAAGAAGAGGTCACCAATGTTGAGTTCCATGATGCTATCCAAATGTTGAGCCAAGTTGTGACCAACCAAGCTGGGCAACAAAGAGTAGTTAGACAGGAACTGACTGATACTTTGAGGATCCAAGAATTCTTGAGGATGAATCCCCCAAGTTTCACTGGTTCAAGCACTACGGAGGATCAGGAGAGCTTGGTTGAGGAAGTGAAGAAGGTATTTGAAGTTATGCACGTTGCCAATGCTGAGCGAATCGAACTAGCTACAAATCAACTGAAGAATGTTTCTAGGACCTGGTTTGACCAGTGGAAGGAGGGGAGATCTGAGAGAGCACCACCTGCGAGTTTGGCTTATTTTGAGGAGGCATTTTTTAGGCGTTTCTTTCCCCGAGAACTGAAAGAGGCTAAGGTACGAGAGTTCCTCACACTTAATATGTAGACAATAGCGTGCAAATAAAAATCTTCAGTTGTGAAGTCTGAATCTAGCTTAATTTCACCTTAGAAAATGTGATCAAATTAACTTTCTCAGAATTGGAATAAATAATTTTTTAATAGTAAAGTATATTTCCACTAGAATCTACAATTACTACTATTAAATTATCTAGGTAGTCATTTGATATCACTATTGTTGGAAATAAATATATATACCTAACAAATAGTGTCGTAAACCTTGTTTCTCAGTGTGTGTGATCTTGTTTGTAACAATTTCAAGTCCCTTAATACTTGCATTTTGTCCGAGTTGATTGTTTCTCCTCGAAAATGGGTGGCAAGGTCAATAGAGAGACATGATTTTCCCATTCCTGTTGCTCCTATTATGAACTCCACTTTCTTCTTGTTTAACTTGTTATTGTTGATGAAAGTATTCGTTTTAGCTACACATCAAATAAAATCAAAATAATAATTATTTTACAATAGTAAATAATTTCATGAAAACCACTCATGCATACAGTCAGACATTAAAAAATCTTGTAAATATAAACTTAATAAGTTGAAACCTTGCTTGAGATGGAATATACTATGTAAAAGAAACTATATTTTTCTTCATGGAGGCTATGAAAGAAACTGCATTAAGCTTTTATAGTAAAATCTGTTTGTAGACTTATTAATTGACATACCATATTTAGAATTACTGATATCTTTTAGGATAAGAATGCCTTTTGAAAAATTTATAGATATGTCAACTTGAATTTTGGTAATTATTATTAAATATATTTTGGGATAAAGTTATTAGATGTACATTGTTAGGAGATCACATACAACTAGGCTTTTATAATAAAAATGTGATTATCAACTTATTAGTTGGTATACCAAATTAAATATATCTATCTATATTACCTTAAAAACATGAACTACTAACTTGAATTTTAAATTACTATAATATCCATAATTTAGGTTGCCACTTTTTTGATAAGTTGTGACTTTTTTCAAAGCGTTGTGATTTTTTGATGAGTTGTGACTTTTTCAAAGAGTTGTGAATTTTTCAATAAGTTGTGACTTTTCCAAAGGGTTGTTACTTCTCGGAAAGGTCACTTTTTCGATTAGTTATGACTTTTCTGATAAGTTGTGAATTTTCCCAAAGGGGTTGATTTTTTGGTTAGTTGTGATTTTTCTAAAGAGTTGTGACTTTTCCAAAGGATTGTGACTTCTCGGAAAGGTCATGACTTTTCATATAAGACACAGAAAACACTTGTCCATACTACCCTTTGTTGACTATACATAGAGGATCTCATTTTTCAACCACAATTTTTTTTAATCTCCTACTCTTCTTCTTGCATTTTAATAAAAAAAAATTGTGTGATTTATTGTCGTTGAGTGAGTTCAAAGTTTAGCGGAACATGAGGTACCACTATATTAATGAAGTAAATCGTTCTATCCTAAGAAGGTACATTCCATAACCCCGAGTACTTAAGAAAAATAATTTTGATGATATAATAATTATTTTTTTGCTTAATATATACATTAGTATGTAATGTTCCAATATATATAAAATTAACATGATGTAGTGTAAATTCATTTATTTTTGTTAACAATTTCTCTTGTAATGTAAATATATGCTTCTGAACATCTTTTTCCAAAATTATTAAACTTCTCAAGAGTGAAAATATGTGAATATATATGAATCATTTAAAAATTTATCATTTACAAAATAAATTTTATATTCAATAATATGGAATAAACATTTTCATTTTGTCCCTACACTAAATTAAAATCTAATAACTATAAGAAAAAATATTAACATTAATTAAAAGTCCTATTTATTTATGTAAGTATAAAATATATTAGAAATACATCTATTGCACATTAATCATTTAGTTATAACATTACAAATTCTCTTAGTTATTACTAATTATTGCAAACGTTATTCACACTCTTTAACATTTTTTTAGTTATAATATTAGGAATTATCATAGTTATTATAGTAAATATTTCTTACTTTCATCTTTTCTGGTATTAACTTTCGAACAATATTTTTTTATATTATTACACCGCCCCAATATATGTGATAACACGATGTTGTTATTTTTCCTTGGATGAATCATGCTTGATTGAATAAATTAAAAATCATTTACAAGTATATGAACTACATATTTGTTGAGTGTAAGATAAATATGTGATTATATATATGATTTTACAAATAGAAGATATTCTTTAATTTTAATTTTTAGTTTTTCTGGTAAAAAAAAGGAAACCTTACTTAGTTAATTATGGATAGCGAAATAACTATCATTGATTAATGTATACAGTCAATCGAGAAGTCAAATATGAGATCCAACAGCAAGAACGTCATCTATTATGTTATAACTTATAAAATAAAAATTAATATACAAAGATTAGTTCTAAAAAATAAAATTTAGTTGTTCTCTTCACATGTTCATATTACATCTAAACAATTTAACGTAGAATACACGAGCAAAGCACATCTGGTAAGATGAGAAGAAAAAGACACAACAAATATCGTCTATAAGGTAATATTACTGAGATACGACTAATTACATAATTGAACCTCAACAAATTGAAATAAATAAATGCATTATTGCATTTAACTAATAAATTTTTTCATTGACCAACTTCATAGATTCGCGTGAATAAAAGATATATATGACAATCCACAGTGAACATTCAGAAAAAAATCTGTAATATTATTTTGTACAAACCTTATTATTCAAATCATCACTCCAATAAGCAATACTAATTACTATAACATATATTTTATGAATTGGTAATCACGTGCAACACACGTGTCGAAAAACTAGTATATATATATATATATATATATAATATCTTTTTCGATGAGAATAGTTCTTGAAAAAAATACACAGATACGTCACCTTGAATTTTGGTGATTAAGCTTAAATAATTTTAGGATGACATTTCTAGATGTACATTGTTATGACATCACATACAGAATTGACGAAAAGATCGATTTCAAAAGGATTGTAAAAAGAACTCAATATTTCTGAAGGAATATATTCAAGTGATAATGCGTCAATTCTTAAACTATTTAACAACACGTCATAAGTGTTAAGTCTAATTCCATTAGAGGGAGGAGAACAATTATCGATAACTATTTCAATTACGAGTATTTATATTAACTTGTACAGCATATAATAATAGATAAAGATTTTATTGGAACAAGGTTCCATCACCGTGATTGAATTAGGTAGAATATATTTCCTTAAATAAGCATTACCGATAGATTGCAAATTTACAATTTTCTGTTCTTTGTGTATGTAACAATTTTAAATTTTGATTTAAGAATTGTATTCTTTCAAATTCTTTTAGGGTAGAATGTTCCCAAACATTTATGGTCATTTATTTTCTCACTCTATTACCTTGATATTATGAATGATCTCATGTAATTGTGTAAGTACGTAGTTATATTAATATATATTAAATATAGAAGACTTGGACTTGGACTTGGGGGTTGGGATTGGAACGGAACTTAAAATAAATATTTTCATAAAGCTTAAATATTTGATCTATAAATAACAATGTTTTTACAGACAAGAATAATATATATAGAAAGAAGGGTCCTATCATATATACATATATATCTGTAATGCGATACAAACTGTACAAAATAGGTCCAAAATTAAATTGTCGAAGAGACAAAATAACTCTAGATAGAGATACTGATAGTTTTTGTTCACTCAATAATAATATTGTGATCATCATTATTGAGAAATCTTTTCACAATATCCACGCAAGGTTGCAAAACGGTATTCCTCCATGCTTCGTCAACAATTTCTTTTCTATCTCTTTTGAAAACGTCAGTAGCAAAAATATGATGCACCAGCCACGTTTTCTCATTTATTAACCGTTGAATCCTATCAAGTTGGTGACAAATTAATAAACGGGTATTACGCTTGATATTTGCAATTGACGATTGAAGAATTGTCTTCTTTGATTCATCATCTTCGTGTATAGTGGTTTCTTCTCTTAAATTGTTGTCCATTTAGGGGACACCAATGGACCGCCGGATTTCTTTGGTGTAATCTACATCTAGAATGAAAATCTGTCGCACCTCATCCACTAGCCCTGCATGCAACATAAATTTAAGAAGAGTTTTATTTAGTGGAACATAGATTTAATAACAAAAATTATTATTAAGAAAATTATATAAGAAATGTTTTTAGCAAGTTGCATGATTATATCTTGATTAATATATAAAACAATTACAGAAATTACCTGCATTGACCATTTCATCAACCCTCATATCAACTCTATGGTTCAAGACTGATTGCTCTACATCAATTCAAATAAAGCAAATATCATACTTATATTTGAACATGAACACATGGTCATCCACAAGTTTTTCAATATACGAATTTGACCTTCCAACAATAATTGGAACACGTTGAGTCTTCCAAAATTTTCTATGTAAACAATAGCTTGCAAACAAAAATCTTCAACTGTGAAGTCGGAATCTGGCTCAATTTCACCTAAGAAAATGTGATCAAATTAACTTTCTCAGAATTGAAATAAATATTTTTTTAATAGTAAAGTATATTTCCACTAGAATCTAGAATTACTACTATTAAGTTATCTAGGTAGTCATTTGATATAAATATTGTTGGAAATAAAAATTTATACCTAACAAATAGTGTCATACACCTTGTTTCTCAGTGTGTGTGATCTTGTTTGTAACAATTTCAAATCCCTTATATACTTGCATTTTGTCCGAGTTGATTATTTCTCCTCGAAAATGGGTGGCAAGGTCAACAGGTAGACAGGATTTTCCCGTTCCTATTGCTCCCATTATGAACACCACTTGCTTCTTGTTGAAATTGTTTTTGTTGATGAAAGTATTCATTTAGCTACACATAAAATAAAATCAAAATAATAATTCTTTACAATAGTAAATAATCTCATGAAAATCACTCATGCATACAGTCAAACATTAAAAAATCTTGTAAATATAAATTTAATAAATAGAAACCTTGCTTGATATGGAATATACTATGTAAACAAAAACATATTTTTCTTGATGATGTCTATGAATGAAATTGCATTCAGTTTTTATAATAAAATTTGTTTATGAAGTTATTAATTGGCATACCATATTCAGATATCTTTTAGGATAAGAATGACTTTTAAAAAATTTATAGATATGTCAACTTGAATTTTGGTAATTATTATTAAATATATATTAGGATAAAGTTATTAGACGTACATTGTTAGGAGATCACATACAACTGGCCTTTTATAGTAAAAATGTGATTATGAACTTAACTGGTATGCCAAATTAAATAAATAAATAAATAAATAAATAAATATATATATATATATATATATATAAATTAATATCTTTTTGGATGAGAATAGTTCTTTAAAAAATTTACAGATACGTCACCTTGAATTTTGGTGATTAAGCTTAAATAATTTTAGGATGACGTTTCAAGATGTACATTGTTATAAGATCATATACAGAATTGACGAAAAGATCGATTTCAAAAGGATTGTAAAAAGAACTCAATAATATTTCTAAAGGAATATATTCAAGTGCTAATGCGTTAATTCTTAAACTATTTAACAACACGTCATGAGTGTTAAGTCTAATTCCATTAGAGGGAGGAGAACAATTATCGATAACTATTTCAATTACGAGTATTTATATTAACTTGTACAACATGTAATAATAGATAAAGATTTTATTGAATCAAGCTTTCATCACCGTGATTGAATTAGGTAGAATATATTTCTTTAAATAAGCATTACCAATAGATTGCAAATTTACTATTTTCTATTCTTTGTCTATGTAACAATTTTAAATTTGGATTTAAGAATTGTATTCTTTCAAATTCTTTTAGGGTAGAATGTTCCCAAACATTTATGGTCATTTATTTTCTCACTCTCTTACCTTGATATTATGAATGATCTCATGTAATTGTTTAAGTACGTATTTATATTAATATGTATTAAATATAGAAGACTTAGACTTGGAATTGGGGGTTGGAATTGGATCGGAACTTAAAATAAATATTTTCATCAAGCTTAAATATTTGCTCTATAAATAACAATGTTTTTACAGACAAGAATAATATATATAGAAAGAAGGATCCTATCATATATATATA
>JAJOOH010017049.1:0-29527 GCA_029582605.1 Solanum gracilifrons
AAATCAGGGAAATCTGACCAAGTGTGGAACCACGGTGCCTATTGACGGTCCGTAGACTGATCTACGGACCGTACTGTTGATCCGTAGAGTGAGACTGCGAGGGTTCCAGTACCTGATTTTTGAAGATTCTAAGTATGGAGCTACGGAGAAGATTGACGGACCATAGGTAGATCTACGGTCCGTACTGCTGGTCCGTCGTTTACTTCAGAAAAGCTGATTTTTGGATGCTTAAATATTTCCTAAGTCCCGAGTGACGGAAGTGACTTACGGACCGTAGATCCATCGACGGTCCGTAAGTCGGTCTCGTGAATTGAAGACGCATACCTGAACAGAACTTTCCTTAATTTTTTTCCTTTTTTATTTAGGACTTGTTTTCTATAAATAGGACATGTAAACCTCTTTTTGGGGGTTAGACACTATTATTCTATTCTTGCTTTGGAACTTTGGAGATTAACATAGTTGTCTTGCCCTCTTTGCTTGACAGACAGGACAAACCAACAATAAATAGACTCATCCTGCTCCTCAAATCTGTAACCATCTCCTGAGCATATCGGGAAAGTTGGGTGAACTTTAAACTATACCCATGAACACCTTGTGAATCTTGCTTAAGGGTAAGTAAATCTTGTACCTTGGCTTCTCTCAGTTTGCTGGGAAAGAGATGCATCTCTACCCTTCTTCCACTGGTCAAACCAAGTCCTAGAAGCATTCTTTAGTTGATATGCAACTAGTTCCACTCGCTCAGCATCGGTAACATGCATAACCTTAAATACCTTTTGAAGTTCCTCAAAAAAAAATTATGGATCCTCAGTAATGCTTGAACCAGTGAAGCTTGAAGGTTTCATCCTCAAGAACTCGCGGATCCTCGAATTATCAGCCTGTTTCTGTCGAGGCCCTCTTTTTTGCCCAACTTGGTTGGTCACAGCTTGACTTAGCATTCGAATTTCTTCCCGAAATTTAGCATTGGTGACCCCTCTTTGGGGTTGCACTTCTTATGCATTAGGTACCCCTTGCTCCTCAATGTTTCTCCTAACAGGACGACCTCAAACATTTCTTCGTGGAGGCATGATCAACTGAAAGACATGAACAAGCACGAGTTAGAAGGTAACTTTATAGAGATGAACTCTATCTGATTAAATGAATATGAAAGAAGTGAAATAGTTCCTATGTGTCGCAGTCTTCTAATTATAGATGTGGTGCACTTCATACCGATAACTAGGACTCTACAGACATGGCTTCATAGACTCCCTAGGACTCTTGAACTCTAGGCTCTGATACCAAGTTTGTCACGCCACAAGCCTACACCCTAGGCGGGAGTGGCACTCGAGAACCATTGCTACCCCCAAGTGAACCATTAGCCTAGCTTAACTTATAACGGAATACATAAAGCATTAATACAAGAATTCAAATGTACTTCAAAACTGTCTCGAATAAATTTAGAACGTTTAAGGATAAACATTCAAATTAGCCAAAGTGGCAACTCAAGTCGTTTAGCAAGACATCTGAAATACAAGGACTAAAAAATTCATATTGAACTGTCTATGAAGCCTCTAAATACTGAGAGGGATGTCGGGACAAGACTCCTGATCATCCTAACAACTGACTAACAAGAAATAAAAAGGGAATCCTCCGAAAACAAGGAGGCTCACGAACTAATTCTGAGTGCTCAACTGAACGAACATCATAAAATGATGCAGGCCAAATGGCATCAGTACATTGAATGTACGAGCATGCGAGGGGAAAAACTAAACATGAGATAAGCTTGAAAGGAATCTGAAAAGAATACTTACCTTAGCTTTACTCAGTTCATGGAAACTCAACTCAAATGCAAAGTATAACAACAATAAAGGTGCAGTTTATACAAAGCATTTAAAGAAGTAGCTGACAACTCGATGTATTAAAGAAATACAATAACACTTCAGTTTACATATAAAGTAATATAATAATGTGGGAGCTTCTCTAACCGACAACCATCACTATGAGCCAAAGTGATGATACAACGTCTCTCCCACGCTACCAGAAGTGTCCTATACCTTGCCGTGATATAGAATGCCTCAACTAAATGGATCTACTAGTCTATGCTAAAAAGAACTAAGGAATCATCTAAAAAGTATGACCCTCTCATACCCACGATGGCTACATGGTTTATAAAGACTTGAGTTATTATTAACTCGATCTCATATCAGTGCTCAATACTAATCACAAATATACTCAGCTCATATTTTTTAAAAACAAAAAACTCTTTCTATGATTTGAGGTAATTACTCAAAACTAGCTCAAAGGGTCTCTTGGAAATCGGTGTTTCATCTCTTATTTAAATGTGAAAACATTTATTCTTTGGGAATATATAGTCCCGATATACTCTTTTTGAATAAATGAAATTCAATCTATACTATTTACTCAACTCATAACTCAAGTGTTAAAACAAAGTTAAACGGTTTTCGAAACACTTTTGGAAAACTCTATGAACTTCTCTTGACTTGACTCCTAACTTTCGTTGAATTGAATTATGGACTCAAGGCTCATGATCTCATGTTTATGGATGATTTCATGGTGTTTATACATACATTAGAGTGTATAAATCAACTAGAAAAATTATGTACGTTGCGAGGGAACTCAAACGGAAAGAAGTGGGAAAAGGTAGAGGACTTGGCGTCCCTTGCACTCTGAGTGGCGCCGGGCAGCAGAGGCAAAACTTCAGAGTTTGGGTTGGGGTGCACTGGATGGTACGGCGCCCCATGGCCCTAACTTCAAACTCTGTCATGGGGCGCTCTGTTTGGCACGGCACCCCACCCATATTCCCAGATTTTTGGATGATTTTTCTTGCTCGTTTTTCAACTCTAAACCCTCTAGATTCAATTGGTTCTTTTACCAAACACTTAGAATCGACTATATCACCAAAATATGTAAGAATTTACTAAAAACCACACCTAATTTCATGAATCAAACTCAATAAACTTCTCAAAAACATCAACAACAAGAACCCACAAAAACTTAAACAAATTTCATCAGGAATTCATAATGTTTTCTTTCAGAACACAATTACGCTGAATTGAATCATGATTGGCATGTGGGTGAACTAACCCAATGTTATATGATCTCACATACATCATAGGGATCACCCCTTGAAGAAATCCATGATCGTAGCTTCAAGAACTTGACAATTCCTTGTCTCTTTTCCTCTTTTCTCCTCTTCTTTTCTCTTCTATCAAAACGCTAACTTTTTTTTATGAACGTAAACTGAAACAAATCAGTTTAGACCCCAAATTAATTACCAAAAAAGAAATTTAAATAATTGGGTAGTGAAAAGACGAAAATACCCTCCAAAAATTTGGTTTTGCCTTTCCTTATCTAGACATCCCAACTTTGAATGGAAATATCTCCCTCATACAAACTCAGAATTGAGCAAACTCGGCGACATTGAAAAGATAATTCAAAGATATTTCCTACAGTATCTGGTAGTATACCTAACTCCTGAGCTAGGAGTTATGGTTGTTTGAAGTTGACCCAAAACTCAAACTTAACATAACTTAACCAATTTCCAGATTTTTCATCCTTTCCAAAAAAGACTCTCAAATTATAGCTCTTTCTAGTTCTTTCAAATAGCGAGGTGTTACAACCATAACCTTCAGTACAGGATGATTTAGGTGGCCCATAAGATATAAAATGATAGGTATTTGAATTATCTTTCCAACGCCACCGAGTTTGCTAAATTTCTAACTCGTATCAAGGAGATATGCTTGTTTGAAGTCGAACTATCCAAATAAGGAAAGTTAGCCAAAAATTGTAAGGGGTATTTTGCTCTTTTTCTTACCCAATCATATTTAATTCATTTTTAGTAAGGTTTTAGGGGTCTAATCTGATTAGGTTCCATTTTATAATCCTACTATACGCCTAGGGTCTTATAAAAGAGTTCAAGAGGAGAAAAGAAGAAAGGATCAAGGCGTTCGTCGAGGTTCTTGAGTTTTGTTGCGGATTTTCGCCATGGGTTTGATCCCTAAGAGGTATGTAGGCTTCCATAGTGTTGGGGTTCTTCAATCACATGTCAATCATGTTAATTCAAGCGAAATTCGTTCTAGAAATTTGAAAGTTTAGTGTTCTTGAATTGTGTTCTTGAAATTGGCTTTCTTTGTTGAGATTAGATAAGATTGATGAGTTCTTTAGGAAATCGTGTCGATTTTAAAGTTGTGTTTGATTAGATTCTTGTGTATATGTAGTGGGTATCTGAATTTAAAGATATAGAGAAAAAGAATCGAATTTAGGCAAATTGGGCTTAGAAAATTAAGAAGGAAAAATTCAGGAGAATCTGGCACTCCACTCCGCATCGTAGACCTGCCCTCCCTATGCACATAATTTTCTCCGCGTTGCAGGGAGGTCGCAGACCCCTCTGCCTAAGAATTTATTTTGCGATCAAATATTAAAATACTTATCTGCGTCGCGGACTTACTTGCAGACAATGATGTCTTGATCCTTTATCATGTTTAACTATCTAAAAACACTCCTAATCATTACAATATCCTTCCTATCACAAATCATAACCTTGAATTCATAATTCAAATTCAAGGAAGAGTTAAGAGCCAAGTCTTGAGAGTTCGTTGAGTCTTTTGAGGAGTTTTCTACAAATTAGAATAACTTGTTTTAAGACTCAAGTACGTGAGCATGAGAGTGAGGAGAATATATTCATTTGTCTACACTATCAACGAGATCCTTCATATCATGAACCATAACTCTTGAATTCATAATTCAAATTCAAGAGAGAGTTATGAGTAGAGTTCAAGAAAGTCTTTGAGTCCAATCGCGAATCCTTCGAGATCAACTATTGATTTGAATTGATTTTTGAGGAAGTAAGTATGAGAATGAAAAGAGTCGTATATATAAGTTCCATATTGTTATTTAGACCATTGAGTCGAGTCATTTATGCCTATAAATTCTGCATGAACTCTATCAGTTGAGTATCTTTGAGAAGGGTAGTGTCTTCAAATTCTAAGTCTTGAGTATTGAGTTCCTAATCATTTTGGGATTATATTCCTAATCATGGGGCTACTACATGTTACCCATGAAGGTCCTTGAGTTGAGTAGCTCATGCTCATAATTGTGCATGAACCCTAAGAGTCGAGCAGTCTAGAGATCAGTAGTATCATTGAGTCTTGAGTTCTGAGTACTGATGTTCTTTATTGCTATTAAGATCTCTAAGTTGAGTCGTTCATGTTCATAATTCCACATGAACCTTATGATTTGAGTTATAAGTTATAAAAAGCTTTTCAAAGCCAACACTTGAGTTCTTAAACTGAGTTTTGAGAAAGTAAAGATGAGTTTTGAGAAAAGAGTTTTCTAAAACATGATTAGTATGACAATCGAGTATGCCATTAATGTATGAGCAGTATGGTATCTAGATATACCATCAATGTTTATGCAGTATGACTTCCCGAGTCATCAATGATCATATTATAATATGATTTTGATGTATTTTTGAGAAAGAATTTTCAAGTATGAGTTGAGCAAGAGTATAAGGGACTATGTATTCCCAGATTTGTCAATATTTACATTGATAAAATAGAAACTTAGATTTCTAAATGAATTATGAGTTTAAAAGATTTCAGAGCAGCTATCTCTTTTAGGAGAAATATTTTGAATAATAATCTCAAACCATAGAAAGAGTTATGTTTTTAAACATATGAGTTGAGTATATTTTGGGAGTAGTATTGAGCACCGATATGGGGATGAGTTCATAATAACTCAAGTCTCAATAATCCATGTAGACAACATGGGTAGAAAGGGCAATACTTTTTAAATGATTCCTTAATAATTTTAAGCATTAACTAGTTGATCCACTTATTTGAGAGGTTCTATACCCCGGCAAGGTATAAGACAGTTCTGACAGCGTGGGCGAGACGTTGTGTCATCACATAGCTCATAGGGATAGTTGTCGATTACAGAAACTCCCGCATAGATATATTATATTTTATTATATACAAATTGAGTTGTTAATTTATTATTCAATACATTTAGTTTCTATATAATATTTTAAAAGCTTTCCATATATTGCATCTTTTATTGTTGCTTTATTCTTGAGTATCTTGATTTGAACTGTGATTCATTGAGTCAAGTACCTTATTCTTGAGCTGAGTCCCATTTCAGTGTGTTGAGAACCTTATTACTGAGTTGAGTATCTTATTCTTGAGTACTTCTGAGTTGAGTAAGTTTGAGCTGTTTTGAGTATCATTGAATATTTCTTGAGTTGAGTAAGTTTGACATGACATAAGTATGTTTCTTTTCCACCCGTTCAAGCTTACGTTTATGCTTTAAATTTCCTCTTACATGCTCGTTTATTCCATATGCTGAGCCATTTGTCATGCATCATGAAATGATGCAGATACAGGTGCACAGGATCATCAACAGGCATTTCATTGATATTGTGTGTAGTTCGCGTTTAGCTATGGTGATCCTCCTTGCCTCTGGAGGGTTCCACTTGTACATTCAGTGATATCAGTTGTTAGGATGTCGTGGGTCTTGTCCTAACTCCCAGCTTTGTTAAGTTGCCTATTTTATGGCGAGTTGAATAAATTATTTTCATTCAGAGTTATTCATTTGAGTTAGTGATTTGTAATGGAGTTCAATGAATTTTATTAAGTTTTTAAGCTTCTGTATGCTTGAGATAGTCTTCTGCTTGTAGTCAGCAAGGATGAGGGTTCGATTAGGCACTAGCAATGGTCTTCGAGTGCTGGCCACGTCCAAGATGTAGACTCGGGTTGTGACATTTAGTAACCGTGTGAAGGTTTATCGTAACTTTTCAAAGGTGGACTAAAACAGGAATGTGATAGCTATGGAGATACATTAGTTTGAAAGAAATATGAAGAAGATTAAACAAAGATTGAAATCCCAATTAAAAACACAGAATCTAGATGTAATACCTCTGATTTTGGAAAAAAATAAAGGATTTCATTTTGGGCTACTATTTATGTTGTACGTGTCAAGACTATGGGCCGTAAATGCTTCTACAGACCATAAAAGTCATTTGTACAAAGCGGGTTGAATTTTTGGGAAAATCAAGTTTCACTGTCTCATTCTAGGGTTGACCAGGATGGTTAGTCAAATAATCTATGGGTCGTAGATAGGTCTCATAGAAAAGTCTCGACTTAGTTAAATTTTAGGGTAAAAGTTGAAGTTCTACGGTTGGGCTCTACGAACCGTAGAAGGTTCTATGGGTTGTAGACCAATCTCACCAATGTCAGCTTGAATTTAGGGTTTCAGTACTTTGCTCTATGGTAGGCCAATACAGAGGTCACATCCGTAGATAAGTACAATGGTGAATTTTTAAGGGTTTTTGGGTCTTTTCCCTATGTGTTTAATAACTAAGCAATGTCATTTTGACCTCAATTCGAAATCATATATAAGTATTTTAAGTCCTAAAACATACAATTCTAAATCATTCTCCTAAATTCCAAATCTCAACCACATTTATCCCCTCCAATTCCCTATGAAGCTAAGGAATAAGAAGCTAGGGTATCAACTAAGGATCTTCAATTCACCATAGGTTTAGGGCTTTGATCATAAAGGTATGTTAGTATTCACCAATGGAATCCTTTCCTCCATTAGGTCCACAAATATCCCAAGTTTACAAGTTCAATTCTCAATTCAAAGACAACTGGGTTTTCTTCAATCTCCATAGGTTCCCTATATCATGATTAATATTTTTATTTTCTATATTCTAATGCATGAATTGAAGTATTTACATGATTTTGGGTTGAATTCATCAATGATCCATGATTTTGACTAAGAACACATGATGAAGCTTATGAAATATGAACTATAAATTTATGAAGATGTGCATGCTTTTATGACATTATATTGATGCTTATGACTTATGCTTTTAGATGAAAGTATCAATGCAATTTTGATGCTTTTTCTCACACATTAATATGATCATGATTATGAAAGGATTTCTAACACAAGGATTCATAAGGTTGAAAGGTTTTCTCACCTAAGTTCAATCATTTAGGGAGGAAAGTCAAGAAGTGTGAAAAATTCCCTATGTTGAATGATTCTTTTAAAAGAGATGGAACCCATCCATGTAAAAAAAAAGAGAAAGAAAAGAAACAAAAGAATAGTGAAAAAGACTGAAAGAGAGAAAAGTTTGTGAAATAAAAGTGTGCGAAAGAAGCAAAAGAAATGGAGTGTCCAATGAGTCATGCTTTTTAGAATAATGGAGAGGATTGTGAACATGTTTGAATGTGAAAAAGAAGGAGAAAAAGTGATTTTCAGGGCATACTTCATAAAGGTAGAATCCACTAAGCTAAAATGATCATACCTTTACACTCAGTCCCATTACAAACCTTGAAAAGACCTTTGTAATCTTGAGCGAGCTAAAATGGATGTTTATTGGAAAATAAGGGCAAACAAATGGGTAGAATCATGCATGTGTTCATATTCGTGAGTGTGAGAGTTGTATTTGATTCCAGAATTTTAAATTGTTAAAGAAATTTGTGTGAGCACGGAATCACCCTTGTTGTGAGGGCATTTGAATACTTTTGTTGAGCTTGAACTTGAATTTGAAGTAAGAATTGTGAGCTTGAGTATATTTGATAATGGTAAGTCATAATTCGAATCTTATAGTGCAGAATTGAATATTGTATGTGTAGTTTGAACTTCTTCTGTGCATTTGTGTTGAGTTATTGAGTAGCACTGTTTGTAGACATCCTTTTTGAGCTAATTGATCTTGAGTTTTACTTGAGGACGAAAAGAAGTTTAAGTTGGGGGTGTTGATAATTCTCGGATTTCGACTAGTTTAGGGCTTTCTCTGGATAGTTTAAGTGTCCTCAATTCCAAATTTATGCTCTAAATTGATGTTTAAGTGTTCATTTGCAGCAATGAAGGCTAAAGGAGAAAGGCAAGGACATAACCGGGAAAAAGAAGTGAAAAAGTTGAAGAACTTGAAGTTTGGCAATCCTGGTGATCGCCAAAACCACTCGGCGAGCCATCGAGTTACTCTTTAGCTCACCTAAATTTCTATCATGCCATCACTGGGGAAGAACCTGCTTGGCAACGAAATTGGACATTCGGCGGACCGTCGAATGAGTCGGCGAGCATGATCTTGATCGGCTAATGCCACGACCTGATTCCTTGAGTAATGATGGCGCCTAGTATAGCCCACCAATAGGCAAGCCAACCCGTATTCCGGAACAACTAGAAATGAGATTGAGGGTAGAAAACTAAACCCATCAACTCATTAACAATAACAACAAGAATCACAAATGGAAGGGTAGAAGCAAGCCAAAACTATATACAAAGAAAAGATTCCTCCCAAAACCTGGAAGTCACAAGTACAGAGTTACTAACAAAATGAGTACAGGTCCCAAAATTGGACCACATAAACAAGACTGTCTCAAAAATCAAAAGACAAGTAAATATATATATACAACGCCTCCTAATATGACTGCAGTTAGCTCGAAAACAACGTTCATAGCTGGTGCTCGGACCTGCATCCCGAAAACAGATGCAGAGTGTAGTATGAGTACGAAAACAACAAGTGCGCAGTAGGCATCATAGGCCGACTGAGCAAGAAAATCAAAAGCAATATGACATGAAAGAATCTAACAAACTAACATAAATAAGTAGGAGGGAACATCTAATAGGTATGCATATGAGCATACTCACAAACAAAGAGAAGTAAAGTAGCTAACTAAATCCGACCAGGCTCCCATAAACCCGATGGGTACGCTCATGCACAATAATAAAGTAAAACTCGAACGGACTCCCATAAGCCCGACAGGTGCAGAGAAGGGAGAGTTGAAATGAAGTAAGAGGATCCGATGAAGTTTCCAAGATTACCATAACTTTCCGGACTTGAAGCAAACTAATCCATGTTCCCGAGCTTACCTAGCGCTAATAGGTAAATAAGGACTTGAGAAAAATAAAGATGAAGGATCAAGGACTTGAACCAAGATTTCGAGTAACCGAGAACTTGAACAAAGGCTCAGGATAATCATGGACTTCAACCACATAAAATATGACAAAGGACTTGAACCGAGGTGAAGGATAATCGTGGAATTGAACCACATAAAATATGACCAAGGACTTGAACTGTGGTTAAGGATAATTGTGGACTTTAACCACATAAAATATGACCAAGGCAAGGAATTGAACCCCGCCTGGTGGAGTGAACTGAGGACTTGAACCACGAGTAGAGTAGAGTCGGGTAGAAATAAGATCAGCTATCAACCGAGCATCACAGGAAGTACCCCCAAATGAAGTGCCATCAATAAATCACTCCAGCCCGAACCGTATCTGACCAGAATCGTCGAGTAGCTTCCAAACCAAGAATTTGAATACATCGCAACCTACGGGACAAGGAATTATGGATATAAGGTTCCAAGAGCGGTGTTGCTTCCTGACTAAGGCCAAGACTATCAGACTCAAGTCTGTTATATCAATCTATAGGGAGCTAAGCCTTCTGAAGCGACGTCATAGAGGTTTCAAGGCCTAACGACTCTAAAATACGCAAGTCTATGGCAATCACTAGTCTAAGCCTAGAATAAGGTCAAACAAGCTTTGAAATATACACACAAGCCATACTAAGGCACACCACAAGGTACAAATGATCCATAATTACATTAGACATGCTTCAGTAACCCGGAGTACCCAAAATTAGAGCCTAATTCATGGTTTCTATGAACTTAGCATGCTCAACCACCAATTACCCCCAAAATCACACAAATCAACATACAAATGCTAAATCATGCTCAATCTAAGAAGAGGGAAGTCATAGCCTACCTGTAGGCCAACCAAGCGCACTCCAAATCACGTAGCTGCAGCCTTTCCCTGCCGTATGGCCTCACAATGATGTCACGCTATCAAAAATAGAATCATAACGATAATACGAGTGTTTGACACCAAAATCATAATTTTTGGAGTTGGACCCAAAATCGAGCCTAAAATGGGATTGTGGGACCCGCAATGGGAACCCCGAATATGACACCGCAAAAAGGGTATAAATGCAATATGGAACTTGTACCCCAAAATAGGGCACAATTCGAGGATCAGAATGAAAGAAATTTGATCATGCAACAAAAATTTGATTTTTGGGGAAAATCAAGAAGAGGACAGCCTCTTTGGGGTACAAATTACCTTAAAACATCGATGCTCAACTAGATCAATGAGGCGCTAGATGTTGATCTTGATTACCTGTATATGCATCATAAAATGATGCAGGCCAAATGGGATAAGTACATTGAATGTATGAGCATGCGAGGGGAATACTAAAAAACGACATAAGCTTGAAATGGAACTGAAGTAACTTACCTGGTCTCAACTCAACTCAACTAATTTCAATATAAAGTAATAATGTAAATGCAATACAAAGAAAATCTTTTAAACCATAGATAAAAACTCTGTGTATTTAGAAATACAATGGTAACTTAGTTTGTATGCAAGGAGACGATAGAAACTCTGTTTGTATGTGAAAATACAAGTAGTCTCTGTGTATATAATAACTGTGGGAGTTTCTCTAACCAACAACCATCACTAAAGAGCTATGTGATGATACAATGTCTTGCCTAATGCTACCAGGGCCGTCCTATACCTTGTCGGGGGTATAGAACCTAACTACTAATTGGATTGTGAGTTGTCTGTCGGTACTCAACACTACTCCCAAAATATAACTAGCTCATATGCTTAAAAACATAACTCATTTTGGTATGAGATAATTACTCAAAAACTAGCCCAAAGGCTCACTAGGAAATTAGTGTTTCCTTTCTTGCTTAATTGTGAAATTATTTACTCTTTATTAACAACCATCTCAAAGGTTCTTTTGGAAATCGGTGTTTCCTTTCTTGTTTAAATGTGAAAATATTTACTCTTTGGGAATACATAGTCCCCAGCTACTATTTTTCAAGAAATGAACTTCACTCTTTAGCCTTTACTCAACTCAAAAACTCAAGTCTTAAAACAAGTTTAAAGCATTTGCAAAAGACTTTTGAATGGACTCTAATAACTCTCTAAACTTGGCTCTTAAATTTCCTTGAATTTGAAATTTATGGATTCAAGGTTGTGATTTGTGATAGGAAAGATCTCGTGATGTCTAAGAGTGTTTTTAGATAGTTAAACATGAAAAATGATCAAGAAATCGTTGTCTGGAAACAAGTCCGCGACGCGGAGATACATTTTAATATTTGGTCGTGAAAAAAATTTTGAGGCAGAAAGGTCTGTGACCTCTCCATGCGCGGAGAGAAAAGTTTCCATCCTGAGGAACAGGTCTTGGTACTCATATTTGCCCGACTTTTTCCTTCTTAATTTTCTAACTTCAATTCCCCTAAATTTGATTCTTATTCTCAATTCCTCTTTAGTTTCAGATACCCAATACATGAACACAAGAATCTAATCAGACACAACTCTAAAATTGACACGATTCCATCAAGAACTCAACAATCCCATCAAATCTCAAGAACTAATGCCAATTTCAAGAATATAATTCAAGAACATTATACTTTCAACTTTCTAGAATGAATTTCATTGAAACAAATAGATTAGCGCGTGGGTGAATGAACCCAAAGCTATAAAAGTATCACATGCCTCTTTAGGTATCAACCCTTGGCGAAATGACTTTGATACCGCAAGAAATCTCCAAGAACACCTTGACTTTTCTCCTCTTTTATCTTCTCTCAAAGCCCTAGCGTAATTCTTAATAGTGTAAACTGAACTAACTCAGTTTAGACTCCAAATAATTTACTTAAAATGGATTTAATTAATTGGGTAATGAAAAGACCAAAAATACCCTTCCAAATTCCTGGTAACTTTCCTTATTCAGAAAGCCCAACTTCAAACGGGCATATCACCCTCATACAAACTCAAAAACTAGTAAATTTGATGGCATTGGAATGATAATTCAAAGACCTTTCATTTGAAATCTTATAGCCTGTATAACTCATCTTGTAGTAGGAGTTATCGTCGTATGAAGTTGACCCAAAACTCATACTTAACATAACTTGCCAAATACAGATTTTCATTCTTTCCAAAAATGATTCTTTCTAATTTCAGCTCTTTAAAAAAAACGGGGTGTTACAATATCTCCCCCTTGGGAACATTCATCCTTAAATGAGATTATTCTAGTAGGGTAAGGGTGTAGCATCTAACATTCAGTTCAAACACCCAACAAGCAAATCTAACACATTTAGTAAATCAATTAACGAGTATTAAGAATACAATTAGTACCTTGATCTGGAATTTCTTTGGGCTCAAAGAAATTTTGATATATCTTCTTCATGCCCTCCTCGGCCTCCCATGTAGCTTCCTCAACCAAACTGATTCCCCCTTAAGACTTTAACTGATGCTACCTCTTTCGTTCTCCTCTTGTGAACCTGGCGGTCTAGAATCTTGATAGGAATCTCCTCATAAGACAATCTATCCCTGATACCAATATCTTCAGTTGGTATAATATATGAAGGATTGCCCATACACTTTTTTCAATATAGAAATGTGAAACACTAGATAAATTGCTGCTAACTCTTGTGGTAGCTCCAACTCATTAGCTACATTACGAATCCGTTTGGATATTCTGTAAGGACCAATATACCGGGCACTAAGTTTACTCTTTTTACCAAATCTCATAACACCCTTCATGGGTGAAACCTTCAAGTATACCCAATAATCTACTTAAAACACTAAGTCCCTTCTCCTAACATCAGTATAGGATTTTTGACAACTCTGCATTGTTTTCAGCCTTCTTTTAATAATCTTAACTTTCTCCATAGCTTAATGAACCAAATCTGGTCCTATCAACACAGCTTCACCAACCTCAAACCATCCAAAAGGAGATATGCATCTTCTCCCATAAAGAGCTTCATAAGGATCCATCTGGATGCTTGAATGGTAATTATTGTTATACGAAAACTCGATGAGAGGTAGGTGATCATCCCAATTACCCTTGAAATCAATCACACAGGCCCTCAACATATCTTCTGAATAGTGCGCTCTGGTTGACCATCTGTCTAAGGATAAAAAGCAGTACTCAAGTTCACCTTTGAACCCAAGCCTTTCTAGAATGACTTCCAAAACTGTGCAGTAAATTGTACACCTCTATATGAAATAAAGGAAACTGGAACTCCATGAAGTCTTACTACGTCTTGAATGTATAATTTGGCATAATCCTCTGCTGAATGGGTAGTCTTTATCGGCAAAAAGTTGGATGATTTTTTCATTTGAGCTACAATCACCCAAACAGAATCATGTGGCCTATGAGACCATGGCAAGCCAGTAAAGAAATCCATATTGATCATCTCCCACTTCCATTCCGGAAGTTCTATACTCTGATCCATACCACTAGGCCTTTGGTGCTCTACTTTAACTTGTTGGTAATTCAGGCACTTAGCAACAAACTCTGCAATGCCCTTCTTCATAATACTCCACTAATAAACCTCTCTCAGATCACGATACATCTTTGTAGAACCCAAATGGATATAATATCTGGAGCTATGAGCTTCCTCCATGATCCTCTCTTTGAGTTCATCCACCTTTGGCACACACAATCTACCTTGATATCTCAATACACCATCCCCCTCTTGTTTAAAAGCCATTACTTTTTCCTTATGAACATTTGCATTCAATTCAAGCACACTAGGATCTTGGTCTTTCTTGTCTTTCACTTCAGACACTAATGATAATTCAACCCCATTCATTACCACTACTCCTCCTTCTGTGGAATTCATTAGTCGAACTCTTAATCATGCAAGTCTGTGCACATCTCTTGCTAACTCTCTCTTTTCTTCTTCAACATGGGCGGTACTACTCATAGACAACCTACTTAAAGCATCATCATTAACATTAGCCTTACCTAGGTGATATAAAATATTCATGTCATAATCCTTGAGTAACTATAACCACTTCCTCCGTCTTATATTAAGATCTGTCTGACTAAACACATACTAGAGGCTCTTGTGATTGGTGAACACATCCATATGTACACTATAAAGATAGTGACGCCATATTTTCAAAGCAAATACTATTGTAGCCAACTCTAGATCATGGGTTGGGTAGTTCTTCTTGTGAATTTTTAGCTGTTTAGAGGCATAAGCAATAACTTTACCATTTTGCATTAAAATCAACCCAATAAAACTTTAGACGCATTATAATATACCACAAAACCTTGCGTACCTTCTGGTAAGGTCAATACTGGGGCAGTGTCAACCATTTTTTCAACTCCTAAAAGCTTTGTTTGTCACACCTCAAGCCTACACCCTGGGTGAAACAGGTACTAGAGAACCATTGTTGGCCCGAAGCGAACCCTTGGCCTGGCATAACTCTTAGCGAAAAACTTTACTCAACAAAGATAAATCCATGTAGCAAACTGGAATTTCATAAAGGAAATATTCAACTGGCCAATGAAGCAAACTCAAGCCTCAACATAATATAATGAAAATGAAAATACTAATGAAATATAACTAGCTGTCTATGAAGCCTCTAAACTATGAGAGATGTCGAAACAAGACCCCGATCATCCTAACAACTGAAAATACTAAAGCAATGTAAAAAGGGATCCTCCAGAAGCAAGGAAGCTTACCAAATGACTCTAAATTCTCAACTGGATCAACGAGGCACTGGATGTCGATCCTGATTACCTGTATTTGCAACATAAAATGATGCAGGCAAAATGGGATCAGTACATTAAATGTACGAGCATTTGAGTTGAATACTAAAACAAGACATAATCTTGAAATGGAGCTGAAGAAACTTACCTGGTCTCAACTCAACTCAACTCCTTTTAATACAAAGCAATAATGTATATGCAATATAAAGAAACACTTTTAAAACATGGATAACAACACTATGTATTTAGAAATACAATGGTAACTCAATTTGTATGCAAGGATACAATATAAACTTTGTTTGTATGTGAAAATACAAGTGATCTCTGTGTATATAGGAATACAAAATATAATTGTGCGAGTTTCTCTAATCGACAACCATCACTTAAGAGATATGTGATGATACAACGTTTTGCCTCACACTGCCAGGGTCGTCCTATACGTTGCCGGGGTATATAACCTAATTACTAAGTTGATCCACTAATCTATGCTAAAAAACACTAAGGAAACATCTAAAAAGTATGACCCTTTTCTACCCATGATGGCTACATGGTTTATGGGGGCCGTGAGTTGTCTGAACTCTCCCCTGTATCGCTGCTCAATACTACTCCCACACTATAACTAGTTCATACGTTTAAAAACATAATTATTTCTCTATTTTGAGATAATTACTCAAAAACTAGCCCAAAGGCTCTCTAGGAAATCAATGTTTCCTCTCTTGCTTAATTGTGAAAGCAATTACTCTTTACTAAAAACTAGCTTAAAGGCTCTTTTGGAAATTAGATTTTTCTTTCTTGATTAAATGTGAAAACATTTACAATTTGGGAATACATAGTCCCCATATACTCTTTTTGAAGAAATGAACTTCACTTTTTACTCTTTACTCAACTAAAAACCTCAAGTCTTATAAAAAGTTTAAAGCATTTGCAAAAGACTTTTGAAAGGACTCTAAAAACTCTCAAGACTTGGCTCTTAACTTTCCTTGAATTTGAAATTTATACATTCAAGTTTGTTATTTGTGATACGAAAGATCTTGTGATGTTTAGGGGTGTTTTTAGATAGTTAAACATGAGAAACGATCAAGAAATCAGTGTCTCGAACAAGTCCGCGATGCGGAGATGCATTTTAATATTTGGTCGTGAAATAAACTTTGAGACGAATCTGGTACCTATATTTGCCCGACTTTTCCCTTCTTCATTTTCTAACCCCAATTCGCCTAAATTCGATTATTTTTCTCAATTCCTCTTTAGATTCAGATACACAGTACATGAACACAAGAATCTAATTAAACACAACTCTAAAATCGACATGATTCCATCAAGAACTCAACAATCCCATCACATCTCAAGAACTAAATCCAATTTCAAGAATATAATTCAATAGCGTCATACTTTTAACCTTCTAGAACAAACTTCGCTGAAACAAATATGATTGGCGCGTGGGTGAACGAACCCAATGCTATGAAAGTCTCACATACCTCTTTGGGGATCAACACTTGTCAAAACGACTTCAATTCCGCATTAAATCTCCATGAACGCCTTGACTTTTCTCCTCTTTTCTCTTCTCTCAAAGCTCTAGTTTAATTCTTAATTGCGTAAACTGAACTAACTCAGTTTAGGCCCCAAATAAATTACTAAAAACGGATTCAATTAATTGGGTAATGAAGAGACAAAAAATATCCTTCCGAATTCCGGGCAACTTTCCTTATTCTATCTGCTCGACTTCAAAAGGGCATATCTCTCTCATACGAACTTGAAAACTAGCAAACTCAATGGCGCTGGAAAGATAATTCAAAGACCTTTCATTTGATATCTTGAAGCTCATCTAAATCATCATGTACTAGGACTTATGGTCGATTGAAGTTGACCCAAAATTCATTCTTAACATAACTTGCCAAATTTCAGATTTTCATTCTTTCCAAAAATGGTTCTTTATAATTTTATCTCTTTAAAAAAAACCCGGTGTTACAGCTTGAGAAAGAGGTTTTAGAACAACGATTTTCAATCAATGATTGTAGCTATTGGGTTGATGTGGGTTCAGCTTAAGAGAGTGAATCATAAACTCGACTCTACCTATCTTGCTCGAGAGAGTGGATAAATTAAGGTTTTGGGTTGTTTATATTGTTAAGCTTGTCGAGGTTCAAGAGAAATCGCTTGAATCGTAATAGTTGTTCGAGAGAAAGCTATAGTATCTATAATCTAACCTACCTACTGAGATTTAGCAATCGTTCGTAAATTTCAATTACCCATATAGCAAAATTAGCCTATAATCGATCACATCCCTAGAATTCCTCTCTACATTGTTGATTGCCCTATTTTTGTATTTGTCTTAGTTGTTAATTGACAAACCAATTCCCCACATTTCACATTCGTTGTCAAACCCTTCGATTTATTTAAATGTTTTCGATAATTACTTCTACCACCGACTAGATTACATTCATAACTTCAAAACTGAATTCAAATTTGTACCGCTCACTCTGGGTTCGACCCCAACTCTTCTTTGAGTTTTATACTAGATAACGACTGCCTACACCTAGTATTGGATTAGGTGTAGTTGAGCGTACATCACTCAATTTGCAAGTGATCTTGTTCGTTCTTCCTTTTCACCTATTTTCCTCTTCTTCAACTCTCTTCTAAAACCCCAAGCGTAATTTAGGATTTGTAAAACTAAACCAATTCAGATATGATCCCAAAATATTACTAAATTCATTTTAATCTGATAGGGGTAAGGAAAAGACCAAAATACCCCTCATTAATTTGGGTAACTTTCCTTAACTCAACATGCTAACTTTAAATGTTCATATCTCCCTCATCCGAAATCTAAACTTAGCAAACTTAGTGGTATTCGAAAGAGGATTTCAAGAACTTTTATTTGGTATCTTATAGGCCACCTAACTTTTCTTGTACTGAAAGTTATTATCGTTTGAAGTTGATCCAAAAAGTCAAAACTTTAGCATAACTTGAAAAATTCTCAATTTATCTATATCCTATTTAGCGCTTTCTAAATTTAGCTCTTTCTAAGGCTGGATGTTACAATTTCATAATGTATCATATCATATTCAAATATCTGGTGATAAGATAAACAAGACACAAATTTCATTGTATCATTTTGAAAATTTATAATGAAATATAAAGTGTAGGAGAATATTCTAAAGCAGTATATATATTTTCAACTGCGTTAAGATTTAGGCTTTTTTGTATTGTTACGATATTATTTCAGTTTAAGTTACGAGTATATATTACAAGTTTACAAATGCTCTAGAGCATGCACAAATAACATAAAAAATTTAAATTGAAGTGCTTATTATTTTGTACATGAATATGAATTAGATAATAAAGATTTTCATATTGGCAAAGCTAAAAGTGGAAGGTCTTTTATTAAGCATGACTACATTAAGAAATATGCATAATTGAACAAGAGAAAATTTAGAAAATATATAAATACAATAAAAATATTTACCTAAAAAATTATATTCAATTTAAATATTAATTTACTAAAATATATGTCACAAACGAATGACACAATAAAAACCTCTTCAATAATTCAATAACATAAATCTAATTAGGAAATTATGTAACTTGTAATTACTATTTTAACGGATTGACAATGATAAAATTAAACTTAAAAATAAATTTAATGAATATTATGATTTGGGTTCAAATCCTACCTAATAAGGAATCATCATAAATATTTTTACTTTTTTGTTATTTGAGTTCATTTTTATCAAATAATATAATGATTTTCTCACTATAAATACTTGGTTAGAACAGAAACCCAACATCACATTTTTCTTATATTCTCAATTCAGAAATATAGCCAAGAGAAGACGTAATGGCGGCAGAAGAATTGTAATTGCGAGGATGCCAAATTTAAGAAATAGACAAGTTACATTCTCAAAATGACATATTGGCCTATTTAAAAAAGGCAAGTGAGTTATGTACTTTATGTGGTGCTTATGTTGATGTTGTGATTTTTTCTTCTAGCAACAAAGTACATTCATGTGGACATCCTTCCGTCGAGTTAATTGTGGATAAGTTTCTTGGAGAGAATCCTCAATCCGACTCTTATTCTCCTAATGTCACTACTAATAAACTGCTAAAAAACAACGGACAAGAAAGCGACGCCATTCGCCACACTGTCCGTCGCTTTTTAATAAAAATAATTATTTTTAAAATTATTTTACAAAAAGCGACAGACGGCATCTCTTAGCCTGTTGCTTTTTTTCGCCGATATTTGCGCCAAATATATATATAATAAATAATAGTTTATTTAATATATATAGTGATGCCGTCCGTCGCTTTTATTAAAAATAATTATTAAAAAATTAAAAAAATTAACCACGCTGTCCGTCAGTTTTAATTTTTTTTATTTTTTTTATTTTTTTTACAATAGCGACTGGCAACATCTTTATGTCCGTCGCTTCTTGGTCAAAAATATTTGGTCAACACCTTTAAAAAGTGACGGATAGTGTCGTTTAGTTCAATGAGTTTTTTGTCAAAATGTAGGTCAAACATTTTTTAAAAAGCAACGGACAAAGAGACGTTGTCCGTCGCTTTTTGTTTAATTATGTTACAGTAGTGACGGGTTTTCCCCCAAATTCCTTATCTCTCTTTCTGTCTTTTATCTCTCTTCTCTCCCTTCTCTCTAAGAATTCCGCCCACCGCACCACCGCCTATCGCCGCCACCACTGTCTGTCACCACCGCCATCTTTTTCACCCCGTCGCTGGCCAACCCAATCTGCCACCACCCAAAAGAAATCCCCAACTGCTCCTCCTTCTTGTTATAAGGTTAGGATTTAATTTTAGTTTTTTTTGTTTTTTTGAATTCTAGTAATTATATTTGATTTCTTAGTTTGTATATTGTTTTAGTTTGTTGAATTGTGTTATTCATTTGTACATTTAATTATTGTAAGTTAGGGAGAGAATTGAGGATTTTAGATTTTAGGGTTAGTTTTCTTTTAAATTGGGGACTTTTAAAAATGATTGTAAATTAAGTACTAGAAGTTAGAAGTTATAAGTCAGAAGTTAGATTAGTTTAACATTGATAGATTTTCCATTGTATTTGTGCTTATTTATATATTATAATGTTGTTGAAAATTAGGTTAATTGAATTATATTTTTGACCTTATAAATTCTTCAACTTTGAAATTCTAGATATTTGATATGAACATGAATTTTTGTCGGAATTTAGAGCTTTAATTAGATTGTGATCTTTAGAAATCTTAAATTATTGTAGGATTTTAGAACTTTAAGTTGTGAACTTTAGAGAACTTGAATTTTTGTAGTAATTTAGAACTTTAGGTTGTGAAACGTTAGAAATCTTGAAGTATTGTTAATTTGAAGTTAGAAGTTAGTAATTGATAAAGTTTGAATGTCATGAATATAAAGGATGAATGTTTGAATGTCATGATATATGAGGTTTTTTTTTAATTAGAACTTGAATATATATATAGATTAGAGATATGAACTTGAATTAATTAGAATTAACTTGTACTTGAAGTTGGAACTTAGTTTGAATATATAACTAAGTTTAGAAATTAGATATGAACTTGAAATTGGAACTTGAACTTATTAAAATTTGAATATATACAAGTAATTCTTGGATTTGAAGTTTATATATAACTAATTTTAGAACTTCGTTATGATCTTGAACTTGAACTTAGAACTTGAATATAACCAATTCTTGGAATAGAAATTGATATATAACTAAGTTTAGAAATTACATATGAATCATCTTGAATTTAGAACTTGAACTAATTGAACTTAATTAGAATTTGAATATAACTAATTATGTGATTTGAACTTTATATATAACTAATAACTTTTATATGAACTTTAATTTAGAACTTGAACTTGAATATAACTAATTCTTGATGACCTTAATTAATTAGAACTTAATATTAAACTTGATTCGAACTTTGGACTAAATTTATAATAACTTCAACTTAATTAGAATTAATATAATTAATTATTTGAAATCTTAAACTTAATTAAAATTTATGAATTAATTAAGCTTGAACTTTGAAGATCTTGAAATGTAGTAATTATGAACAAATTAATTAGATATATAAGTAATAATAGATTTACTTATTAAGTAATTATAAATATATATTAACAATATAAATTAGTTTAATGTAGTAAAATTATTATTAAATTTAATTTATAATATAATTCAATAACATCATACTTTCAACCTTGTAGAACGAATTTTGCTGAAACAAACATGATTGGCGCGTGGATGAATGAACCCAATGCTATGAAAGTCTCACATACCTCTTTGGGGATCAACCTTTGGCGAAACGACTTTGATTCTGCAAGAGATCTCCAAGAACGCCTTGACTTTTCTCCTCTATTATCTTCTCTCAAAGTCATTGTGTAATTCTTAATTGCGTAAACTGAACTAACTCAGTTTAGACCCAAAATAAATTACTAAAAACAGATTTAATTAATTGGGTAATGAAAAGACAAAAAATACCCTTCCAAATTCCGAGTAACTTTCCTTATTCAGACTGCTCGACTTCAAACGGGTATATCTCTCTCGTACGAACTCAAAAACTAGAAAACTCGATGGCATTGGAAAGATAATTCAAAGACCTTTCATTTGATATCTTGATGCCCATCTAAATCATGATGTACTATGAGTTATTGTCGGTTGAAGTTGACCCAAAATTCATTCTTAACATAGCTTGCCAAATTTTAGATTTTCATTCTTTCCAAAAATGGTTCTTTCTAATTTTATCTCTTTAAAAAAGACGGGGTGTTATAGCTTGAGAAAGAGGTTTTAGAAGCATGGTTTTCGATCAATGATTATACTTATTGGGTTGATGTGAGTTCAGCTCGAGAGAGTGAACCCTAAACTCGATTCTACTTGTCTAGCTCGACAGAGTAAATAAATTAAGGTTTTGGGCTGTTTATATTGTTAAGATTGGCGAGGTTCGAGAGAAATCGCTTGAATCGTAATAGTTGTTCGAGAGAAAGCTATTGCATCTATAGTCTAACCTACCTACTGAGATTTCACTATCGTTAGTAAATTTCAATTACCCATATAGTAAAATTAGCCTATAATCGATCACATCCCTAGAATTTCTCTCTACATTGTTGATTCCCCTGTTTTTTGTATTTATCTTACTTGTTATTTGACAAACCAACTCCCCTATTTGACATTCGTTGTCAACCCCTTCGATTTATTTAATTTTTTTCAATTATTTTTACTCCTACCACCGAGTAGATTACATTTCTAACTTCAAAACTGAATTCGAATTTGTACCGTTCCCTGTGGGTTCGACCCCAACTCTTCTTTGAGTTTTATACTAGATAACGACTACCTACACCTAGTATTGGATTAGCTGTAGTTGAGCGTTCATCACTCAATTTGCAAGTGATGTTGTTCGTTCTTCCGTTTGACATATTTTCTTTTTCTTAAACTCTCTTCTAAAACCCTAAGCGTAATTTAGGATTTTTAAAACTAACCCAATTCATATTTGACCCCAAAATATTACTAAGTTCATTTTAATCTAAATAGGGGTAAGGAAGAGACCAAAATACTCCTCACTAATTTGGGTAACTTTCCTTAACTCGACATGCTAACTTTAAACGTGCATATCTCCCTCATCCGAACTCGAAACATAGAAAACTCAGTGGCGTTGGAAAGAGGATTCCAAGACCTAGTATTTGGTATCTTATAGGCTACCTAACTATTCATGTACTGAAAGTTATGATCGTTTGAAGTTGATCCACAAAGTCAGAACTTTAGCATAACTTGAAATACTCGTAATTTAGCTATATCCAATTTATCGCTTTCTAAATTTAGCTCTTTCTAAGGCGGGATGTTACAATTTCATAATGGATCGTATTATATTCCAATATTTGGTGGTAAGATAAACAAAACACAGATTCCATTGTATCATTTTGAAAATTTATACTGAAATATAAAGTGTAGGAGAATATTCTAAAGCAGTTTATATATTTTCAATTGCGTTAAGATTTAGGATTTTTTGTACTGTTACGATATTATTTCACTTGTCATAAGTTACGAGTATATATTACAAGTTTACAAATGCTCTGGGGCATCCACAAATAACAAATAAATTTTAAATTGAAGAGCTTAAATTATTTTGTACATGAATATGAGTTAGATAATAAATATTTTCATATTGGCAAAGCTAAAAGTGGAAGGTCTTTTATTAAGCATGACTATATTAGGAAATATGCATAATTGAACAAGAGCAAATTTAGTAAAATATATAAATACAATGAAAATATTTACCTCAAAAATTATAATCAATTTAAATATTAATCTACTAAAATATATCTCACAAAAGAATGGCACAATTAAAAATTCTTCAATAATTCAATAACATAAATCTAATTAGGAAAATATGTAATTTGAAATTACTATTTTTACGGATTGGCAATGATAAAAATAAACTTAAAAGAAATTTAATGAATATTATGATTTTGGTTCAAATCCTACCTAATAAGGAATCATCATAAATATTTTTACTTTTTCGTTATTTGAGTTCATTTTTATCAAATAATATGATGATTTTCTCTCTATAAATACTTGGTTAGAACAAAAATCCAACATCACATTTTTCTTATATTCTCAATTCAGAAATATAGCCATGAGAAGACGTAATGGCCGCAGAAGAATTGTAATTGCTAGGATGCCAATATCAAGAAATAGACAAGTAACATTCTCAAAATGACATATTGGCCTATTTAAAAAGGCAAGTGAGCTATGTACTTTATGTGGTGCTTATGTTGATGTTGTGATTCTTTCTTCTAGCAACAAAATATATTCATGTGGACATCCTTTCGTCGAGTTAATTGTGGATAAGTTTCCTGATAGAATCCTCAACCCGACTCTGATGCTCCTAATGTCACTACTAAAAAACTGCTAAAAAATGACAGACAACAAAGCAACGGACGACGTCTCTCCAAAAAGTGACGCCATTTGCCACACTGTCCATCGCATTTAATAAAAATATTTATTATTAAAATGATTTTATAAAAAGCGACAAACGGCATCTTTTAGTCCGTCGCTTTTTTTCGCTGATATTTGCGCAAAATTTATATATATAATATATAATTAATAACTATTTATTTAATAGACATAGCGACGCCGTCCGTCACTTTTATTAAAAATAATTATATATAAATTAAAAAATTAACCACGCTGTCCGTCGATTTTAATTTATGTTATTTTATTAATCATTTTTTTACTATAGCGACGGACGACATCTTTATGTCTGTCGCTTCTTGGTCAGAAATATATGGTCAACACTTTAAAAAAGCGACGGATAGTGTCGTTTAGTCCGTTGATTTTTTTGTCAAAATAAAGGTCAAACATTTTTTAAAAAGTGACAGACAAAGAGACGTTATCCGTCGCTTTTTGTTTAATTATGTTACAACAGTGACGGGTTTTCCCCCAAATTCCTTATCTCTCTTCCTCTCTTTTCTCTCTCTTCTATCCCTTCTCTCTAAAAATTCTGCACGCCGCACCACCGCCTGTTGCCGCCACCACCGTCCGTTGTCGTCGCCATCTTCCTCGTCCCGTTGCCGGCCAACCTAATCTGCCACCACCCAAAAGAATTCCTCAACTGCCCCTCCTTCTTGTTATAAGGTTAGGGTTTAATCTTAGTTTTTTTAAAAAAAAAATTAGTAATTATATTTGATTTCTTAGTTTGTATATTGTTTTAGTTTGTTGTATTGTGTTCTTGATTTGTTAATTTGTACATTTGCTTATTGTTAGTTCGGGACAGAATTGAGTATTTTAGATTTTAGGGTTAGTTTTCTTTAAAATTGGGGACTTTTAAATATCATTGTAAATTAAGTATTAAAAGTTATAACTAACAAATAATTAGAAGCTAAGTCAGAAGTTAGATTAGTTTAACATTAATAGATTTGCCATTGTATTTGTGATTATATATTATAATGTCGTTGAAAATTGGGTTCATTGAAATATATTTTTGAACTTATAAATTATTGAACTTGAAAAATTTTGAACTTATTGGAAATTCTAGAAATTAGATATGGACATGAATTTTTGTAGGATTTTCGAGCTTTAATTAGGTTGTGAACTTTAGGAATCTTGAATTATTGTAGGATTTTAGAACTTTAAGTTGTGAGCTTTAGAGAACATGAATTTTTGTAGTATTTTAGAACTTTAGGTTGTGAATAAACGTTAGAAGTCTTGAAGAAATCTTAATTTGAAGTTAGAAGTTAGTAATTGATGAAGTTTGAATCTCATGAATATAAAGGATGAATGTTTGAATGTCATGATATATATGAGGTTTTTTTTTTAATTAGAACTTGAATATATATCTATATATATATATATATATATAACTGGTTTTTTGGATTAGAAGTGTATATATGAATAATTTTATAGATTAGAAATATGAACTTGAATTAATTAGAATTAACTTGAACTTGAACTTGGAACTTAGTTTGAATATATAACTAAGTTTAGAAATTAGATATCAACTTGAAATTGGAACTTGAACTTATTAAAATTTGAATATATATAAGTAATTCTTGGATTTGAAGTTTATATATAACTAATTTTAGAACTTCGATATGAACTTGAACTTGAACTTAGAACTTGAATATAACCAATTCTTGGAATAGAAATTGATATATAACTAAGTTTAGAAATTACATATGAATTATCTTGAATTTAGAACTTGAACTAATTGAACTTAATTAGAATTTGAATATAACTAATTATGTGATTTCAACTTTATATATAACTAATAAATTTTATATGAACTTGAATTTAGAACTTGAACTTGAATATAACTAATTCTTGATGACCTTAATTAATTAGAATTTAATATTAAACTTGATTCGAACTTTGGACTAAATTTATAATAACTTCGACTTAATTAGAATTAATATAATTAATTATTTGAAATCTTAAACTTAATTAAAATTTAAGAATTAATTAAGCTTGAACTCTGTAGATCTTGAAATGTAGTATCTATGAACTAATTAATTAAATATATAAGTAATAATAAATTTACTTATTAAGTAATTATAAATATATATATTAACAATATAAATTAGTTTAATGTAGTAAAATTATTATTAAATTCAAGTTATAATATAATTCAATAACTGTATTTTTGTAGATGGATCATCGTTAAGGGCTATATAATATGCATTATGAAACGGGTGCTAGTTTGAAACCTGAGTTTATTGATGGTGTTAGAGACTTTATTGAACAAACAATGACACTTGACATTTTCAAAAATAATTGATTGGTTAGGTGTCCTTGTAGTGCATGTAGGTGCTTAAATGTTTTTGAACCAGATAATGTTATGGTTCATTTGTTCCATAATGGATTTAAGCCTAGATATTTTGTATAGATTTATCATGGAGAAAGATATAGATTGAATGGTATGTCTTATAATTCGATGAATGTGGATGAATATAATATGCTTGCACCACATGGCCAAATTAGGGTTGAACATGATGATAGGGTTGAACATGATAAGGTTCATGAAATGATTAATGATGCTTTCGGGGTTCAAGGTACGATGGAACCAAACAATATTTTGATGAAGCTCATAATGAAGAAGCAAGACGCTTCTATGATCAATTAGAATAGTCTAGTCATCCACTGTGTGAAGGGAGTCTGCATTCTACCTTGTCAGTTATGATTAGATGAATGAGTATTAGATCAGATTGGAATGTTCCTAATGTGGCTATGGACTTAATGGTTGATCTTTTGGATGAACTAGTTAAGCGGGAATTTAACATACCTAAGAACTTCTATCAGGCAAAGCGTTTGGTTTCCAAGTTAGGATTGATGTATGATATAATTCATTGTTATGTTAATGGCAGCATGTTGTTTTACAAGACTGATAGTGAATTAGAAAATTGTAAGTTTTGTGGACATGCTCGTTATAAGAGGACTTGGGCTGGAAAGATGGTCCCAATTAAGGCGATGCATAATCTACCTCTTACTCCTAGGTTAAAAAGGTTGTATGCATCAATGAGGTCTTCCCCACATATGAGATGGCATCGTGAATATAGAAGGTCACCGGATGTTCTTGTCTCAGCCATCTGATGGTGAAGCATGGAAGCATTTTGATAATGTATATCCTGATTTTGCTAGTGAACCAAGAAATGTTAGATTGGGGTTGTGTGCAGATGGCTTCACACCATTCTCTAATGCTGCTTCGCCTTATTCATGCTGGACGGTATTTCTTACTCTATATAATCTTCCTCCTGAAATGTGCATGACCAGTCCCTACATATTTCTAAGTTGTGTTATTCCAGTTCTCCATAATCCAAAAAGTTTGATTGATGCCTATCTACAACCATTGATAGATGAGCTCAAACAATTGTGGTTTGAAGGCGTTTTGACTTATGATATATAAACTAAGCATAATTTCGTTTTGCGTGCTCCTTTAATGTGGACTATTAATTATTTTTCTGCATACGGGATGTTGTCTAGTTTGATGACAGCTGAAAAGCTAGCATGTCCGTATTGCGTGGAAAATAGTAAGGCATTCACTTTAAAGCATGACATAAAAATGCATGGTTTGATTGTCATCGCCATTTCTTGCCCATGGACCATGAGTTTAGAAAGATGAAAAATGCATTTAAGAAAAATATTAGAAAAAGTATATGATGATGAGATAATTAATTTTGAGGTAGAAATATCCGAGAATGAGGAAAATGAATCATTTGATGGCGAAGAATGGGACGATAATGAAAATGAAACAACTGAGGAGGAAGAATGGAAGAATGATGGAATGCGAGGAGAAATAGTAGTAGAATGAAGGCTAGCATATGTAAGTTAATTTATTTTGCTAATTTTATTTAATTTATGATATTTATATATTATACATGTAAATTTCCATACATATGTCATTAGGCGGTGATAGTGATGGATCTCGCGCGCATTTTGGAGTTAGACAAACAAATAAGAAGTCTAGGAGACCCATAGATCCTAAGGATATTCCACGATCTATTTCTTCTGTGCAAGAGCTCATCATTCATGATACTCATTTATTTGTTGTTTCATTTGGTACGGCAGATCCTCGGACATATTATCCTATTTATCGTCGATCAGTCCGTGCTTCCTCTACTTCGCAGGCATTGCCTCCACGGCACTTCGAGGACCTACCTTTACAAGGTATTCATCGAGCATGACTCTTATCGGCAGGTAGGATATCGGATAGTACTCAATCTCCCACAAGTACATCTCCTCAGTTATATGCCATGAGGATTAGAGATTCTAGTAGCAAAGAGTCAGATGCTATGGCCGGTAAGCCTACATTGACTCAGCGTTTTGTGCATCCTGATGTATCACCTTCCCTTACAGCTGCACCTAGTGCTACACCAGATGAAGAGATGTCTGCTCTATCTCCTATCCAGAAGGATATACTTGGTAGAGTCATGATTAAGTCGGATGGATCGTCATAAGTTTGTTTTGTTATCTATTTGTTACTTTATTTTATTTATTTCTTATACTTTAATATATTATTCATGAACTAATATATTATTATGTGTTTTGCAGCTGGAATCCTGCAAAGGATACTGCCCCGGCTTTAAAAGACTGTGTTAGAAGATTTTTTATAGAGGCTTATCACTCTTGGAGAGAGATTCCAAACAATATACGCCAGGCGATGTTTAATGAATTTAAGGTATATAGTTTTTAGTTAAGTTTAATAATTTTAGTTACTTTACTAGTTTTTTACTATCGATCTAATTAACGCTATTCAATTTTTTTTCCAGACTGTGAGTACTTGGGAGCCGAGGTACAATATTGTCACGACCCGGGAGCACCCCCTAGTTGTAACCGGTGTACTCGACCTCGAAGAGGTCTAATACAAGCCTCTTAGCATTCATTCATCGCATAGACACCAAAACCATAAGGAATTAAAAACTTTCTTCACACACGAAGATACCTTCAATAAACAGCAAGCGGAAGACTTTCTA
>JAJOOH010017050.1:0-20212 GCA_029582605.1 Solanum gracilifrons
TATGATAAGAATAACAAAAGAAAATGAAGAAATAGATAGAAAAATGGAAATCGAAAAAATAAAACAACAAGCAAAAAAAGAAGTACAACAATTAGAAGTAAAAAATACTAAAATAATAGAACTAGAAAAAGAGCTAGCAATATTAAAGGAAATGTATGAAATTAAACAAAAAGAAAAAGAACAAAAAACAAAATTAGCAAATGAGATAATTAAATTTTAAAAAAAATTGCAGTCAGAAGATGAATTAGAAGAAAAAGAAGAAAATAACCAACATAATCTACCCAAAATAAGAATTGATGAAATAAACGACGATGATCTAGAACAACATTCAGAAACAAGAGAATTATTCGTCGTTGTGTGCTCGAGGTTGAGATGCTGAGTATACTAGAGGCGTGCCATTCATCGCCCGTTGGTGGGCATCATAGTGGTATTCGAACTGCTCATAAAATCTTGCAGTGTGGGTATTACTGGTATACCATCCACTAAAATGCTCATGATATCACCAAGTCTTGTGATCGTTTCCAAAGAGAAGGAGGAATTTCAAAAAGGCAAGAGCTACCTATGAATCTGATATTGGTGATTGAGTTGTTTGATGTTTGGGGCCTTGACTTTATGGGTCCATTTGTGAGTTCACATGGGATGGAGTATATTCTTGTTGCGGTTGATTATTTGTCGAAATAGGTGGAAGCAATTGCTCTTTCAAACAATGAGGGTAAAAGTGTCACCGCATTCCTGAAAAAATATGTCTTCTTTAGATTTGGTACACCTAGGGCAACTATCAGCGATGGAGGTTTCCACTTTTGCAATAAGTTGTTCTAGGCGTTGCTAGAGAAAAATGGAGTCCGTCACAATATAGCCACTCCTTACCATTCCTAGTCTAATAGGCAAGTTGAAGTGTCAAACAGAGAGATAAAGCAAATCCTTGCGAAGAATGTGAATGCCAATAGAACTGATTGGTCAAGGAGTCTTGATGATGTTCTATGGGCCTATCGCACCGCATTCAAGACTCCCATAGGTATGTCCCCCTACCAACTTGTATATGGGAAGTCATGCCATTTGCCGGTTGAGCTAGAGCACAAGGCTATGTGGGCGATAAAGAAGTTGAATTTAGATTGTGGCGCCGCATCGAGTCAAATAGTGAATGGCATGAATGACCTTGACGAGTTTCCCCTAAAAGCTTATGAAAGTTAAGTCTTGTACAAGGAGAGGATAAAAATGTATCATGCTCAAAAGATTGAAAAATGTGAATTTATTGTGGGTGATCTGGTGATTTTATTCAACTCAAGGTTGCGATTGTTTCCTGACAAGCTCAAGTCCAAGTGGACCGGGCCATTCAAAGTCACTCAAGTGTTTCCACATGAAGCGGTCGAGCTCGAGAACAAGGAGGGAACAAGGTTCAAAGTGAAGGGGCAGAGGATCAAAGTCTACATGGGGAAATTGGAGGGTGTGCAAGAAGTGATTGAGGCCTATTATATTGATGAAGTCTGAGTAATCAAGGGGCCTCCGTCGTGCCGCAACGTTAAATCAAGCGTTGTTTGGGAGACAACCCAAGATGTACAATTTAGCCAACTATAGGTTTTTTTCTTTTCGATTTAGGAGTTTTCTTATTTTATTTTAAATTATATAACTCTTTAGATAGGTGTTTTATTTGTGCATTAGTGTTGGCTATATATAGAATAGGATCCATGTCTAAAAAGTGTCCATAAAATTTAAAAAGAAAGCCCTAATGGTTGCTACGTGTGCAGGGGCAAAAGGCAAAATCTACAGAAAAATAGTTGTGCAGTGGTCTACGGACCCATCGATGGTCTGTGGGTCCATCCACGGACCGTGAATGGCGTCCGTAGACCACAGGTAAGTTTTCTAAAAATTCTCAGTTCAGAGTGACCTATGGTCCGTAGGTCGACCCACCGACCGTCGACGGGGTCTCGTGGGTCCAAAAACTAGGGTTTGTCCCACCCGACCCAGACACCTTTGATGAGTCCGTGATTTGGACTCATTTAGGGCTATATTTTGATGAAATTAGTGTCCTCAAATTCATGTTTAATCTCGATATCTGATGAAAACCTTTAAGTTTCAGGTATTTGAAGTTTGACGGTAAGCATAGACACTATCGAGAAAAATGCAGCAAAAGAAGCTAAAAGAATGAAGAAATGAAGATCTGCGAATCGCCGAACCCATTCGGTGAACTACCAATAGATCGCATATTCGCCTTTTGTTCCAGTGCACTGATCCCCGAAGGAAAGGAGCAAATCGGCGGTGGAAAGAAGTAGTCGGTGTTTCGCCGAGCGACTCCGCAAAGCAGTAATACATCGCCCAATAATCCAAGACACAAAGATATTGAAGGCAAATGATGAAGGGTGACAAAGTAGACCAAAGGGCGGATCGCCGAGTGCATCGGCGATCCTGACTAACGTCGCCGAAAGATCCTTCGGAGCACATTTTCTGAAAACTATAAATACTAGTTCAGTTTTTATTCTTAGGAGCGAATTTTACCTTATTTTATCTAGTTTTTAGATTATTAAGTTTGCGACAGAGTTTTGGAGATATTCTCTCTAATTTTTGGAGATATTCTCTCTAAGTTTGAAGAACTTGGAGCTTTCAAGGGTTTCATCTTCAAGAAATTGGAATAGGGTCTCTTGGATTCTTCACTTTTGGCTTGTTTTAAGACTTAATCTTGCATACCCATTAATGGAAACTGATATTGGTATACGTCTTTATCTCTTTTACATGGATAGCTAAAATCACAATTCTTGGGGTGTGATTTTGTGAATATGGGTTAGATTAATTGTTGGATCTTTCTTGTTGATAGCCTATTTGTAGTTTAAATGTGATTTATTTTAGTGGTTGTGGATGAAATTAATGAGGTTGTAGTTACAAATATAATCTCATATATGTGTTTTCAGTTTGCTTGAGAGAGAGGTCGTAAAACTAAGACCACTAAATTGATGGCCAGTGTGAGTGGGTCAACATGAGGTTCAGTTCGAGAGAGCGAACCCTAGTCCCATGTCCACACACTCAACTCGAGAGAGTGAGTGGGTTAAGGCATAGGCTGGTCTTCATGCGGCAAGTGGGTGTCCGAGAGAAACACATTTGAAACGGGGTAAGTTGCTCGAGAGAGAGCTTATCCCCCTTAAAGTCTAGCCTAGTCACAAATACTCAATGAATTTACTATCAAAAACATGTACCCAATGATTTAGTCTATCCCGTATTCCTATCATATCCCAAGAATCCTATCTCTATACTTGTATTTTTCCTTGTTTTCACTGTTTTAGTTGTTTCTTGCTTACAAACCCCCATTTGATACTTGACGCTTGCATCGCCCTTTTTAATTTGTTATGTGTTCATTTTCTAAAGTCTTTAGTTATGGTTAGCTTTAGCACTTTCACACTTAACCACTTATTCTCGCTCCCACTCTCTTGGGAACGATCTCAACCCTTGGTTGGGTTACTAAACTATTGTACGATCGTAGACACTTGCATCAGAAGTTGTGTCTTGATTACGCAAACATCAACCTTATAAAATAAAACCTTTCATTTTTAATTCATTCCCCATATTCAAAGCTCCCTCCCAACCATTTTTAAAGCCTTTCTCTCCCATAATCACTCCATTTAATCACAATATCCCACAAATCCAATCCCCATTCACTTACCCAATTCCCAAATCATCATTTTCTCTTCCAAATCCCTCATCTCCATTCCCCAACTATTCCAGAAGTTCGGGTTCAGTGTCAAAGGGCTAGCAAAAGGTATAAATGAGTCTATTGTATCATGAACTCACGAAGTTGGAACTTGACCTTAGGTTGTTAATTTCGTGTTTGACTAGTAAATTGTATGCTAAAAACACCCTTGGTATGATGGTATGTGAGTGTAGTTCATTAAAACCAAATTATCCAAGTTAATAGGCCGAAATGGAAGTTTTGACTTAGGGTTCATAGGTTTTGTTGTGATAATCTGTAAAATTCAATGAAATTTGAACCCTAAGGATGATTAACTACTAAATTACTTGTTAAAATGCATGTGTAGGCCTAATTTGTTTGTATTTGTTGAAATAAAATGAATGCAAGAAATGAACCATTTGAAAACCTGGCACAGACTGACCCACGAGACCTCGTCTACGAGCCATAGGTCGAGTCCGCTGGCCAGTAGCACACAAAAGTTTTTGCTAAGTGTCAAACCACGGTGTGGACTACGGTCCGTTGTTCCATAGACGGACCGTTCTGCACATCCGTGGTTCGCACATCAGAGACCCAATTTTGGGTACTCTAACCTACGGAGGTCACCTACGGACCATCGATCCCTCGACAGACCGTAGGTACCCACGTGGGTCAAAAGTTTAGCTACTGCCCAGTTTTCTTTTAATTTTTTGTTTTGGTTCGTTTCTTGTTCTAAATTTTTTCCAAGTGTCTTATTTGCTTGTTTTGGTACTAACTAAGCTTCCAGAGGTACAATAGCACCCAAGCAAACTCCGACCTATGCCACTATTGGAAAATTGAAATTTGTCGCTCGTTCGCGACCTATGATCATTGAGGAGGACACTAAGTATGTTCATCCCAACATCAGGACCTCCCTTACTTCTCCTCACACTACGAGGAATCGAGCCCAGCTTGTGATTCCTGGCGTGGTCACTACCCCCAGTCTGAGGAAGGGGCCCCACCGATTGGTTCATCGATTGGCTCTAAGTCACCATCCAGCTTGAGCTCTAATGGCAGCACCACCTCGTCTTCCCAGTCTAATAGCACAGGAGAAACTCTAGTACCCCCTCATACTAAGCCACCAACAGTTACTACGGAGCCTAACCGGTGGTGTGTGAAAGGCTAATTTCAGATTTACACAGATGCTCGCTAACTAAATGAGCAATATATGATTTCCCAATTAGTCACAGTGGAGCGTCGGGTTCTCATAGGTAGCCTCCACACCGCTTCGGTCATCCACGATCTTTTTCAAAGGCACAGGTGTGAGTGGATGGCACGTAGTCCAGGGTCCTATAGCGAGGAGATTGTATGAGAATTCTACGATTCGTATTTCGCCACCATCAGAGGGTCCATCTCTAAGTGGGACAAACCCACAGATCAGCCTCCACTTGAGGCCACAAACTTACGGTAGTTCACTGTTGACATCTTCGAGACTACTCTCCGCAGGTTCGTCTATGGCCCAGACCACACTCTGCCCATCAATATAGCAGAGTTCAACTATCAGATGGGCATTATTCAGAGCGGAGCATTTCAGCGGAATGATGAGCAGAGGGAGTCCCTTGTGAGATGGCTGGCACGACATCTTGCTACTGATGGAGAGCGCGTCGAGTGGGTCCAGACCCCGAGCTTGGGTATCAAGAAGGAGACCCTGACTTTTGCAGCTAAATTTTTCTGGTTGCTTGTGCGTAACCGTGTGTCCTCTACTCAGGCGGATAATGTGCTCACATGGGACCGATTAGTTATGGTTGCAACTATGGCAGCAGGGCTTGTGGTAGAATTTTCCCGCATATTGATTGCGGAGATTCATGAGAGGGCCTTCAAGACCACCGCTACCCTGCCATTCCCTTGCCTCATCTTCCAGCTTTACGGGGATGTTGTTGTCCCAGTCTAGCATTGTGACTGTTTGCTTCAGGAAACCAAGACTCTACATATCGGCCTGATTCGGGATGAGGCCAATGTAGCTGCCCCTCACAGGGAGCCACAGGTTGAGGTGCCACCATTGGGATATGATCTCATAGCAGATGTGGAGAAGATGCAGGTTGATGACCCTGCCCCTCCAGCCACTACAGCAGATGCCCAGGCGCCTCCATCACCAGCCGCCAGTTAGGCTCCTAGCTCATCGAGAGCCACTCCCTCATCAGGGTCCTCCGCCATCCCTCTAGCTCGAGTTGTGAAGCTGGAGACGCAGATGGACACATTACTACAACATATTAGGTCGTGCATGCAGCGCTCATTAAGTAGTCCAAGGCAAGGATGGAGCAGCTGATGGACCAAAAGAATCAGGTCGTTCATAAGCGCCTAGATGTGTTCGAGCTGTGAGTCTTGGAGAAGCCAGCCCCGACCATTGATGTATCTACCTTCCATGCGGATTTGGCCAGCCTTCGCGCCGATCTGGACTCCCTCTTATCCCCTCTCGAGTCTGCACCAGAGGCTGGCCCTACATAAGGGGTTGAAAATGTGGTGATATACACATTATTTGTTAATTCCATGTCACCACCAGACTCTTCCCGTGCTGTTGGGAAGTGGCCCCGCTCCAGTCGTACTTCTGATGATGCTAAGGCCTATAGATTGAGAAATAAGGAGCAACAGCAGACTGAGGAGACTTGGAGGGCATCCATAGTTGATGGGGAGCATAGACAGCAGCGAACTATGGAGGTAGGTGTTGGCCCATCCACCATAGTGAGCACTACTGATGGTACTGAGAGATTTGATAAGAGCACTACTCAGAGTTCTGGGATAGTTGATGGGAGCGCTACTGATGAAGTTCTAAGTTTTGATCCAGCGGGTTCCGGGACACTGAACCCACTCGCTTCTTGAGTGGTCTTCGGCACATATGCTCCACAGGTTTGCTTTACCCGATCCTTTACTATTTTTTTTTTGTGCATTGGGGACAATTGCACTTTATTTTGTTGGGGGTGGGGTAAATGGATTGTGAGTGATAGGGTGAAGTCTGAGTAACCCAACTCATAATCCTCTCTTGAGTTTTATTGCCTATGTTTTATTCCCCAAGAGACTGTTTTAAATTATGTTGAACTGGCATGTTTGGTAATGTATGTGTAGGAGTAAGTAGAAAATTAAAAGCATGATGGCATACAAAGCATGAAAAGAAATGATCCCTGTTAAAAAATGATGAAATGTGCTAGATTTGTAGGCTTGATTAGTCGAATATGCTGGATCTCAATGTTCATGATAGGAACCGATTTGACTTCATGACTTAAGCTAAAACTTGAACTAGGTAATCTGATAATCTAATAATGAAATAATGTACCAAGAGTGTGTGAGGAAAGTTGAATTTTCAGACAGTATGTGCCAATCTAGAACTTGCCCCATTGGTCCTGCTAAGATGACCTAGGCAAGAAGTTGGAAAGTGATCATAGGCCCTTGTTCAAATTAGTCCACTTAAGCCTAAAATGATCTAACCAAATGAAATCAATGTTCCCTTTGATCCAAATGTTTGAGCCTAAAATAGACCATTTCTTTTGATTCACCTAACTCACCTTCCCTAAAATAATTGTCGTGGCCCGGTCCCTTCTTGGATGTGCACCTTGACTTAGGCCAAAAGCCTAAGTTGAGGGTGGCTAATTCAAAAAGTTACCTTGATCTTGGCCCTGGTCCAACATCGGATATTGTGCACCTTAACTCATGAAAAATACGTAAGTTGAGGGTGGCTATAATAAAGGAAACTGAAAGAAAAAGGGTATTAAAAGAGTTTTGTGATGAAGAGATAAATAAAAAAGAAAAGATGTGACTTTGTGCAAAAGAAAAATAAAGAGAAAGAAAAAGAAGAAAAGAAGAAAAATATGAGCTAAAAAGTCAAAGGTCATATCTATATTGAAAAAAGTCAAGGGAAAGAAAGTAGAATGAAAGGATGTCAAAAATAGGTTGAGAAAATAGGTAAAAAGCCAACGTAATGTCAAGGAGGGCAGAAAATCACTAAAAAGCACCCAAATGTACCACACCTGATCCTAAGCCTATGTTACAAGATAAGAAAGCCCTATAGTGATCCTAGAAACTAGTTTGGAGAATCTAAGCAGTGAAAATACGAGCAAGGCTATGGTATTGAGGACTAACTGTACTTGAAGTCACTTCTGAGCGTGAGTGTTGAACGAATCCTAAAAGCATGAAAGTCATATCTCTTGTGAGTGAAAAAGGAATTCTTTTAAAGTGAGGGCACTAGTTACATTGTTGAAAAATTGATGCTAATATGAGGTAAGGGTAAGGGTTAGTAACTTATACACACGTAGCCGGACCAAGGTGCGGGTGAAATTCTCTAGATGCCGGACCAAGGATTTAGAGATACCTAACTTATCACTTTACATGTAATACACTAGGACAGGATTGCTATTACTAGGATTACTGAGTTATGAGCTTGTGGTGAACACGTATACCCTAGTTAATTTTCTCATCTTGATAACAACAGAAATTGACTTTTGTTTACTGATTACTTACTGAAGTCCTACAATTTGTTTCACAAATCCCCCCTTTTTATTACTTGTTTCTGGAAGTAATTTGACTAATCGAATATAATTGTTGGTTAAGTTGAAGTCTAAACCATTTTTCTCGTGGGATCGACCCCACCCTACAAGTTGGGTTCTTTACTTGATAACGACTGCTTATGCTTCTTTAGGGAGGTGTAATTTAAGCGTATCAAAATTTGGCGCCGCTTCCAGGGAAATTTGGCTTTTAGATTTATTTTAACTACATTATTGAATGTTAGTCAAATATTTCCTAATTTTTCTTTTTCTTTTTCTTTTTGTCTCTCTCAGGTTCTGACGCTAGTGTATGCCAAGCAAAAGGAGCCAGGGCGAACCACTTACTCTGTACGATCCAGAGTTGAACTGAACTTTGCGAAGAATGAGCAATCAAGGAATTCCAGTTAATCCTATTGGAGTAATTCTTGGTGATCTAATTGAGTTACAACAGCCAAGAGTAGATGGTGGGGAAAATCGGGGTCGAGCAGAAAATCAATTGGGAGATGCAGTGAGGGTGCATGGTCCACCAGGCCCACAACTGCATGACAACTACAGGGGCAACGTCAGTATTGCTGATTCTGATGGACCTCTAGTCTTACCCCCTTTGCCTCCGGAGAACACATTTGTGGTAACCAGTAGCTTAATGCAGATGCTTACAGCAAGGGGCTTGTTCTCAGGGTTGCCATCGGAGGACCCACATGCTCACATAGCCAAGATAAGGGTGGTCTGCAAGAGTTGTGTAGGTAGACAAGACTTGGATATGGATGTCATCGGATTGCAAGTGTTCCCTCTATCACAACAGGCGATGCTGCTATATGGTTCACTGAGCTTCCTTATAACTCAATCTATACATGGAACCAATTGTGAGATGTGTTCTTAGCAAGGTATTATCAAGTGTCCAAGAAGCTCAATCACAAAGATATGGTCAATAATTTTGTGGCATAGCATGGAGAGTCTGTGAGTAGCTCATGGGACAGATTCACTTCATTTATAAGAGGTGTTCCCGATCACCGTATTGATGATGAGTCGCTAAAGGAATATTTCTATCGAGGTCAGGATGACAACAATAGAGCAGTGCTTGATACTATTGCTGGAGGATCATATGGTAAGTACACATATGCACAGATTGCAGAAAAATTAGAGAAGATCTCTCGCAACAATAAAGCATGGAGCACTAGGAGGTCGGATACTGGGAGAAACACATTTATCGTTCATGCTACGAACAATCATTCTACAGAGGATATTTGTGAGAAGATGGCTCCAATGAGGACCGAGTTAGGGTTGGTATTGAAGCATGTGAGCGGAGGTGCAGAGAAGGTAAATGTTGTGAATTACTTGACTAGAACGCCACCACCAGTTGAAGAGTGTTACTATGAAGAGGATGCTTATGCAGTGAATGATCAGACGGGGGGTTTCCGACCTAACGCTCAAGGATCCAACACGGAAAATTGGCGCCAAGGTCAAGGAATCCAAGGTCGGAACTATGGAAATTACAACCGAGAGGGTCAATATGTCAGGGAAGGAAACTTCTATCGCGACAACAACTACAACTAGAACAACTATGGCAACAGAAACGATCAGGTTGGACCTTATGTTCCCCCTCAAAATGGGGAATCTGGTGCTAGGGAAGCTGGAGGAAATCTGGGCGCGTATTGAAGATATGATGCATAAGATGATGAGAAGATTTGATGCAACTGATGAGAATGTGAAGGAGATGAGAAACGACTTGTCTGGTATTGGTCAAAAGGTTGGTGCCCATGCAGTGTCAATAAAGCATCTCGAGCAGCAGATGACTCAGTTGTCTACTACAGTGAACCCACATCAACCTGGCACTCTTCCTAGCAACACCATCCAGAATCCAAAGAATAATGGTCATTGTATGGCAGTTACTACTCGACGGGGTAGTCAAACCATAGATCCAAATATACCGTCTGTGGGGGATGCTGAAATTAGAAAAGAAGATGATGTGGTAGAGGTTAGAGATGAGTCTGAGACTGCGACAAAGCAAGAAGCGGAGATATCTCAGAAAATGGTCTCTATACCTAGACCTCCACCACCTTTTCCACAGAGGTTAGTGAAGAAGATTGAAGATGGTAAATATCACAGGTTTATTTCTATGTTGAAGCAGCTTTCTATCAATGTTCCTTTGATAGAAGCTTTGGAGAAAATGCCTGGATATGCGAAGTTTATGAAAGATATGGTGACAAAGAAAAGGTCTGTGAGTTTTGAAGATGATGATAGATTGCAGCATTGTAGCGCTATTGCTACAAGATCTCTTGTGCAGAAGAAGAAAGACCCTGGTGCTTTCACGATCCCATGCACTATAGGGTTGTTACACTTCGCTAAGGCATTGTGTGATCTTGGTGCTAGCATCAACCTCATGCCATTATCTATTTATAAGAAGTTGGGCCTAGGGCACCCAAAGCCCACTGCAATGCGGTTACTAATGGCCGATTGAACTGTGAAGAAGCCCATTGGTGTACTCCATGATGTGCTAGTAAAAGTGGAGTCTTTCATTTTTCCAGCAGATTTTGTGATTCTTGACTGTGAGGTTGATTTTGAGGTTCCCATCATCCTTGGGATATCATTTCTTGCCACAGGGCGTGCGTTGGTTGATATGGAAAAGGGACATATGAAGTTCTGACTGAACAATGAAGAAGCAACTTTCAATATTTGTAGGTCCATGAAGCAAAGTGGTGAGCTTCAAACAGTATCTGCTATAACTTATAAAGTGGAGAGTGGGACAGAAGTGCAAATTGAAGAGTGACTAGGTGTTGAGACATTAACAGCAGTTATGATGAATTTCGATAGTGATGGTATTGAAGAGTATGATGAGTTGGTAGTTGCACTCGATAGGTGTGAATATCGGTCCAAACAAAAGAAGTATGAGTTAGACATGAAGAATTGTGAGTCCCTACCCGCAAGACCATCTATTGTGGAGGCACCAAAATTGTAGCTTAAGGCTCTACCACCGCATTTGAGGTATGTACACTTGGGCAGAGAGAATACTTTGCCGGTCATCATTGCTGCAGATTTGAATGAGAGACAAGTAGAGTGCTAGGTGACTGTGTTAAAGAGGTTCAAGCGAGCTATTGGGTGGACTATTGCGGATATTATTAGGATTCCTCCCGGTATTTGCTCTCACAAAATCCAACTCATGCCAGATCATAAGCCCAGTATCGAGCACCAGAGAAGATTAAATCCACCTATGCAAGAGGTAGTTAAAAAAGAGATCATCAAGTGGCTGGATGCGGGAGTTATTTACCCCATTGCAGATAGTAGTTAGGTGTGTCCTATGCAGTGCGTGCCTAAAAAGGGTGGTATTACTGTGGTTCCAAATGAAAGAAATGAGCTCGTTCTAATGAGGCCCGTTACTGGATGGAGAGTTTGTATGGATTACCGGAAGTTGAATGCGTGGACAGAAAAGGACCACTTTCCTATGCCGTTCATGGACCATATGTTGGATAGACTTGCAGGAAAGGGTTGGTAATGTTTTCTTGATGGGTATTCAGGCTACAATCAAATTTCTATAGCTCTAGAAGATCAAGAGAAGACCACTTTCACTTGCCCTTATGGGACTTTTGCGTTCAAACGGATGTCATTTGGGTTGTACAATGCTCCAACAATGTTCCAGCGTTGTATGATGTCTATATTTTCTGATATGGTGGAAGACACTATTGAAGTGTTCATGGATGATTTTTCAGTTGTAGGTGATTCTTTTGATCGTTGTCTGGATCATTTGGCCAAGGTGCTTAAAAGGTGTGAAGACTGCGACTTGGTGCTGAATTGGGAGAAGTGTCATTTTATGGTTAAAGAAGGTATAGTGTTGGGTCATCGAATTTCAGACAAAGGTATTGAGGTTGATAGAGCTAAAGTTGAAGTAACAGAAAAGCTTCCGCCACCCATTTCTGTAAAAGGTGTTAGAAGTTTTCTTGGGCATGAAGGTTTTTATAGGAGATTCATCAAAGATTTCTCAAAAATTGCACATCCGTTGTGCAAACTGCTCGAGAAGGAGTGTAAGTTCTATTTTGATGATGCTTGTCTTAGAGCATTTGGAGAGTTGAAGGAGAAGTTGGTTACTGCACCTATCATTATTTCACCGGATTGGGGACAACCGTTTGAGATAATGTGCGATGCGAGTGGAGTGGCGCTTGGTGTAGTATTGGGACAAAGGCGAGAGAAAATTCTTCACCCTATTTACTATGCTAGCAAAGCTCTAAATGTGGCCCAGAAGAATTATATTGTGACCGAACAAGAACTTCTTGCGGTAGTTTTTGCATTCGAGAAATTTCGATCCTACTTGCTTGGTACTAAGGTCATAGTGCATACTGACCATTCTGCATTGAGGTATTTGATGGCGAAACAGGATGCAAAACCCAGATTGATTAGATGGCTATTGTTGCTACAAGAGTTTGATTTTGTGGTAAAAGATAGAAAGGGGACCGAAAATCAAGTTGTCGATCACTTGTCCAGATTAGAGGAAGAGGCTATGCTAAAGCTTGGAGATAGGGCTGAAATTAATGATGCTTTTCCAGATGAACATGTATTGGCTGCTTCTCATGATTTGATTCCTTGGTTCGCAGACTTTGCTAATTATCTGGCAAGCGATATTGTGCCTCCTGATTTGTCTTTTCACCAAAGGAAAAAGTTTATGCATGATGTGAAGAAATTCTTTTGGGATGAGCCTTACTTGTATCGTTGTTTTGCTAATGGGATTATTCGTCGTTGTGTGCCCGAAGTTGAGATGTTGAGTGTACTTGAAGCATGCCATTCGTCGCCTGTTGGTGGGCATCATAGTGGTATTCGAACTGCACATAAGATTTTGCAGTGTGGGTAATACTGGCCTACCATCCACCAAGATGCTCATGATTTCGCCAAGTCCTGTGATCGTTGCCAAAGAGAAGGTAGGATTTCAAAGAGGCAAGAGTTGCCTATGAATCCTATATTGGTGATAGAGTTGTTTGATGTATGGGGCATTGATTTTATGAGTCCATTTGTGAGTTCATATGGGATGAAGTATATTCTTGTTGTGGTTGATTATGTATCGAAGTGGGTGGAAGCAGTTGCGCTCCCCAACAATGAGGGCAAAAGTGTCACCGCATTCTTGAAAAAGAATATATTCTCCAAATTTGGTACACCGAGGGCTATTATTAGCGATGGAGGTTCTCACTTTTGTAATAAGTTGTTCAAGGCACTACTTGAGAAATATGGTGTCCACCACAATGTAGTCACTCCTTACCATCCACAGACTAGTGGGAAAGTTGAAGTGTCCAACAGAGAAATTATACAGATTTTGGCAAAGACGGTAAATGCTAATAGAACAGATTGATCAAGGAAGTTTGATGATGCTCTATGGGCCTATCGCACTACATACAAGACCCACATAGGTATGTCTCCTTACCAACTTGTATATGGGAAGTCTTGTCATATTTACCGATAGAGCTAGAGCATAAGGCAATGCGGGAAATAAAGAAGCTAAATTCGGATTGGGCGCCGCTTCAAATCAAATAATGAATGACTTGAATATGCTTGATGAGTTCCGCCTAAAAGCTTACGAAAGTTCAGCCTTGTACAAAGAGAAGATGAAGTGGTATCATGATCAAAGAATTGAAAAGCGTGAATTTGTGGTTGGTGATCTTGTGCTTCTATTCAACTTTAGGTTGCGCTTGTTTCCAAGCAAAGTCAACTCCAAATGGACTGGACCATTTTTGCTCACAAAAGTGCTCCCCCATGGAGCGGTTGAGCTTGCGAATAGTGAAGGAACAAGGTTCATGGTAAATAGGCAAAGGATCAAGATCTATCTGGGAAATGCTGAAAGTGTGCAAGAAGTGATTTAGGCCTACAATCTTGATGAAGTCTTGATGATGTCTGAGTAATCAAGAAACTTGAGAGCGATTTTTAGGAGGCAACCCAAAACGTACAATCTAGCCAACGATAAGTTTTTGTTTTCAATTTAGTAGTTTTCTTTGCTTAATTGTGTCTCTGTATCAACTTAGATAGGTGTTTTAGTTTTTTTTAGTGTTGGCTAGAATTAGCATAGAGTCCGTGTCTAAAAAGTGTCCAGAAAATATAAAAAGAATAGCCTATTGGTTGCTACATGTGCAGGTACACCATGAAAAATCTGTAGAAAATGGTCTGGTGCAGAGGTCTACGGACCCCATTGACGGTCCGTCGTTCAATCCACGGACCGTGGATGGTGTCCGTAGACCCAGGTAAACTTCACAATTTTTCTAAGTGTAAGAGTGATCTACGGTCCTAATCTACGGACCGTAGATCGACTCACGGACCGTAGACGGGGTCTCGTGAGTCCAAACCCTAGTTCTATCTGACCCGACCCGGACCCCCTCATTTAAAAACTCCCCTAATTTAAAATCACTTTCACTTCCCTCCATTCACTCTCCAACCGTTTCACCATCCCATAACCTCCCTAAATCACTCCATAACTCCCCAATAAAATCATCCATTCCATTCCCCATAATTCCCACAATTCCTTTCCATTTACGAATACAACTCATTCCATATTCCACAAAAAGGGTCCGGTGTTGGGTTAGTAACGACGAGGTGATTCCTTGGTCTTGCTAAGCTTAGTGTCGTCACGCAATCACCCCACTCGTTGCTTGTAAGGTAATAGAGTTTCCACTCACTTTGAATTTCGGTTCATAGATTGAATATATAAAGTCGAGAGTTGGGTCTTGACCTCGGGTAATTGTTAGATGGAATTGCATGATAAAATTGAAAGTTACAATACCCTTGGAATGATAGATAGTGATTGTTGCCTTGTTGTATGTGATTATAAGTCTACATATAAGTTTCGACTTAAGGTTCCAAAGTTTGTCTTAAATACTTGTTCAAATGATTAATCGGAATCCTGAGAATGACAAACTAGCATGTTTCAATGTTGAAATGCATGGTTACACTAGGATATTGTTGAAAATAGTCTAAGATGTGGACTTGCAAATAAATATTGGCTGAAACCTGGCACAGATCACATCCACGATACCCCGTCTAGGGACCGTAGATTGGGTTTGTGGGTTGATGAACTTGAAAATCTTACCAAGTGTGAAACCACAGATATGAACTACGGTCCGTAGATCAATCTACGAACTGTTCTGTACATTTGTGGTTTCCATCTACGACCAATATTGTTGGCCCTCTGATCCACAGAAGGGGTCTACGGACCGTAGATCGATCTACAGACCGTAGGTCTCTTCCGTGGATAATCATTGTAGCCTCTGTCTGAATTATTTTTTTGGGTCTTTATTACTGTTCATTTTTAGTTCTAAAGTTTTTTTTGAGTGTGTTCTTAGTTAGTTTTAGTACTAATATCACTTTCACAGGTACGATGGCACCCAAGAAGCTTATCACCTACTCAAAGCAAGGCAAGTCGAAATCTGTTGCCCCTAGCTTCAGGTTGATCGATGAGGACACGAACACAGAAAAAGATCCAGCATACATTCCTCCCAACACAAGGACTTCTCCCACTGCACCCCGAGCCACCAAAGGCACCCCCCGGAAGGTGATTCCTAACGCAGTCACTGTCTCCCAATCTGATGAGGAGCACACACTGATCGGGTCACCAACTGGGGTTGCTTCCAGTTCAGCTACTGGGTCTGTGTTTGGCTCCGAATCTGCCCATGTTTCTAGCTCTGAGTCCAGCCATGCTTCAGGATCCAAGTCCGCTCATGCTTCGGGGTCCAATGACAAGTCAGCCACGGGGTCCAGCCAGGATGACCAAGATGCCTCGTTTGATGAGGCCACTAGCTCGAAGTCTATACCAGCACCAAGGAATGAGGATCCTACTCCAGTGGCCGGCGAGCCAAACAAATGGTGTGTAGAGGGCCAATGGCAGATTTATCGGGATGCCAAGATGAGAAACAACAAACGGAAGATGGCTCGATTTATTACAGAGGAGCGCAGAGTCCTCACGGGGAGCTTACACACTGTCCCTGACATCCACCGGCTCTTTAACCTTCACAAGTGTGATTGGATGGCTCGAGACCCTGGGACTTATAGTGAGGAGATTGTGCGAGAATTCTACGCCTCCTATGCACCCACTCTCCGGGGCTCAATTTCCAAGAGGTCAAAGCCCATGGACCAAGATCCTCTCACATCCAATGTGGTTCGGGGTTGTCCAGTGGACATATCACATGCCACCATCAGCCGCTTTCTCTATGGTCCGACCACAGGTCACTCTTGGTCGCTAAACACAGCGGAGTTTGAGTACATATGGGACATCGTGCGGAGCGGTGCTTTTCAGAGGAATGCTGAACAGCGAGAGGCTGTAATACTATGGTTGGCTAAGTACATTGCTGCAGATGGCGAGCGGGCAGAGTGGGTCGCCACACCTCGGTTAGGTATCTGAAAGGCCACATTGAATTTTGTGGCCAAGTTCTTCTGGTTGTTGGTGCGTAACAGGGTGTCGCCGACAAAAGCTGACAACCAATTCAGATGGGACAGAGCGATCATGGTTGCAGCACTGGTAGCAGGAGTGGAGATTGACTTTGCCTGCATGCTGCTAGCAGAGATTCACGAGAGGGCATTCAAGACCTCCACTACTTACCCCTTTCCATGTTTGATTTTCCAATTATGCAGGGACTCTGGCATGCCGATCTGGCATTGTGATGGGTTGATCCACCCTACAGGGACTTTGGATATAGGCCTCATTCGAGATGAGGTAAATGTGGCGGCACCTCGCACAGAACCCCAGATTGAGGTACCTCCCCTGGGCGTAGATCTTGCTGGCTCCTAGTTCATCCCGATCCACACCACTGTTAGGAGCTATTGTTGTCCTGTTAGCCAAAGTACAGAAATTGGAGGCTCAGATGGCCACACTGCTGCATCACATCCAGCCTTGGATGCAAAAAGTCGATCACTGAGTTCGAGGCCAAAATGGAGCAAAGGATGGAGGGCATAATGGACCGGAAGGTCCAGGCTGTTAATAAGCGTCTTGATGCCTTTGAATTGCGAGTCCTCGAGTGATTAGCCCCGGCCATAGATCTATCTGTTTTGCAAGCTGAATTAGCCAGTCTCTGGACCGACGTTGATACCATTCTTGTCGCCCCTACAATTAAGCCTCAAGATGCACCTACTGCACTGGTTGATGATACTGTGCTAGATGATTTATTCAGTGGGACCGCCGAGTAGGGGCTTGAGCCTACACATACCAAAGGTAAGTGGCACCGTTCTAGTCGCACTGAGGAGGAGAATGCTCAAAATAGACAGTGTAGGCAGAAGAAGGAGGCTAGGATGGCTTTGATTTTAGATGAAGAGTAGCGCCAGCGGAGGGAGCGTGAGAGTGCTATCGAGTTCTACCCCAGTTGTAGAGATCCCGCCTATTGTGAGGGACGTTGTGAGCACCACTGATGGTGCTATGATGGATGATGTGGGCACTACTGAGGGTGACCCTACTATTGTTCCAGCGGACTCCGGGAAACCGGACCCACCCGCTCGTTCATGATTCTTCGGCGCTATGCACCACAGGTTTGCTTCAACCAATCCACTATCTTTTACTGTTCTTATATGCATTGGGGACAATCGCATCTATTTTTTTGGGGGGTGGGGTAAATGGATTGTGAGTAATGGGGTGAAGTCTAAGTAACCCGACTCATAAACCCCCTCTTGGGGTTTTCTTGCCTGTGTTCTTTTTCCTCAAGAGACTTTTTATTTTTGTTAAACCGGCATGTGTTAGGATTGTATGTATAGAAGCATGAAAAAGAATAAAGCATGATGGTTTATGAAAAATATAACCCGTCCAAATTTTGTGATGTGTGGTAGAATTGGTAGGCAAAGACAAGTTGAATTTGTCGGCTCTGAGTATGACATGATAATGAATCAACTTGATGGCATGACTTAAGCTGAAACATGAACTGGGTAATCTGATAATCTGATAATAAAGCTATGTGCCAAGTGTGTGTGAGAATAGTGATTGTTCAAACAGTTATTGTGCAAAACTAGAACTTGCCCGGTTAGTCCTTCTAAGACAATTCACTTCAGAAGCTAGGAGGTGATCATAGGCCCTTGTTCTGATAAGTCCACAAATTGCCTAAATGAAAGATCCAACCAAATGAAATAAATGCTCCCTTTGATCCAAATGCTTTGAGCCTAAAATTAGACCATTTCTTTCTAAACCCCGAACTCACCTTCCCATAAATCTACTATGTTGGCCCCGGTCCATCCTTGGACATGTGCGCCTCATATTAGGTCAAAAGCCTAAGTTGAGGGTGGCTAATGTAAAAGGTAACTTCAATCATGGCCCTGACCTAATATCGGGTATTGTGCACCTCAACCAATGGAAAATCCATTAGTTGAGGGTGGCTATGAAAGAGGAAACCAAAGAAAAATTGGGTATGAAAAGAGTTTGATGTTAAAGGAAACAAAATAAAGGAATGGATGTGACTTGTTGAAAAAAAAACGCAAGAAAGAGATAAAAGTGAAAAGTAAAAAGATCTGAAAAGCCTAAAGTCACATCCATGGTTGCAGAAAATTAAGGGAAAGAAGGTAAAACGGTAAGATGACAGAAATAGGGCAGAAAGAGGTTGAAAGCCTACCCGTAATGTCAAGGAGGGCAGAAAGTCACTAAGAAGTACCTAAATGTACCACACCTGATCCTGAGCCTACGTTAAAAGCCAAGAAAGTCCTATAGTGATCCTAGAGTCTAAATTGGGGAGTCTAAGCAGTGAAAATAAGGGCAAGCCTATGGTACTAAGCACTAACTGTACTTGAAGTTGTTTCTGAGTGTGAGTGTTGAATGAATCCTTGTACTCAAAGTCATAGTCATTGTGTTAAAGAAAAGGGATTTCGTTTGAAGTGAGGGCACTAATTGCATTTTCGGAAAGTTGGTACTTTGGTGATAGTGAAACAGTGTATGTTGTGTGTTGGTTGGTCAATTGTTGTCATGGTTTGATCCACATGAATTAGCTTGTCGAGTCTAACAGAACAAATTTTGCACCCGGAAAGTAAGTGGGATAGAGAGCCATATGATTGCTTGTACTTGAAATGCTTGCTTCTATACAAGTGTCGTTTAGAGTCCTAGTGCGTCGCTTGAGGACAAACAACGAATTTAAGTTGAGGGTGTTGATATACCGTGAGTTTACGGTATTTCAAATAAATTTCACTTACAAGTTGTGCGTGTCTAGGGCCTTTTTGTATTGGTTTTTATGTGTTTTTATCATATTTTGCAGGAAATCAAGCACGGAATTAAAGAGACAACTGAAAGAAATGCAGAAAAGGGAATCTACGGAGGTAATCTACGGACCGTAGGTCCATTGACGCTCTGTAGATGGTGGTCATAGATCAGCAACCAAGGCATGGAAAGCAAATCAGGGAAATGTAACAAAATGTGGAACCACGGTGCCCATTGACGGTCCGTAGATTGATCTACGGTCCATACTATTGATCCATAGATCGATACTTCGAGGGTTCTAGTACCTGATTTTTGAAGATTCTAAGTGTGGAGCTACGGAAGGAGATTGAAGGATCGTAGATCGATCTACGGTCCGTACTGTAGTTTTGTCGTTTGCTTCAGAGAAGCTGATTTTTTGAAGTTGAAATATTTTCTATCTCCTAGCTGACGGAAGGGACTCACGGACCGTAGATCCATTGACAGTCCGTGAGTCAGTCTCGTGGAATGAAGACGCGTGCCTGCAACAAACTTTCCTTATTTTGTTTCCCTTTTAATTTAGGACTTGTTTTCTATAAATAGGGCGTGTAAACCTCGTTTTTGGGGGTTAGACATTATTAATTTAGTTCTATTTGTGACTGGAGAGATTATTCTTACAAACCTAGCAATTATTAATTTCCTAAGTTCATTTAGAAGATTTTGGTGTTGCAATTCAAATTGAAATTTTGGGTTTATTATACTTCTTACATAAGTTCATAATTCTTTCATCTAAAACAATGAATTGTGTTCATATGATTATGGGTAACTAAACTCCACAACTAGGGTTGTGGGATCCATGAGCGATTAACGAAGTATGAATAGTAAATAAGCAATTCTTGAATAGTGTTTTGCATGCATTGATAATTCTTTCGTTCAAAAGTCTTTTTAACG